>PVJL010003374.1:0-159944 GCA_004026885.1 Lyroderma lyra
GACAGCAGGGTCGCCTTTGCAGCAGGCTGGGAACAGGAACTGCAGCCCTGTGTAGGTCTCCAGGGGACTTAGAGCTGGGGTGTTATCTTTGCAGTTCAGAGTCCTCGCTCAGCCCTTCTACCACTCAAAAGTTCCAGAGGCTGGCTCCCAAACTCCTTCCGTCCCCAGCTCCCCAGTCTCTCTCCCCTCCCCCAAACTGTGCAACTCCGAAAAGTCAGCAGGGATCACGTCCGGATCCCGCGTGGTCCATCTCTGCTCCCTTCCCTCTCCCCGACTTGCCCCCTTCTCACCAGCCTTCAGGTGTTTACTTGTGATTTGTGGATTTCTCAACAGCTGGTTTGTCACTCAGGGTCCTCTTTCTTGGCTCCTGGATGGCCGTTCAATTGTGTATTCAGGGAGAGGCTTTAGGAACCTCCTCTCCAGTCGCCATCTTGTCTTCTCTCCTGTTGTTATTCTTTAAATAGGTTTTCAATCCCTTGCTCTCTCTCTTCTCCTTTAGGTACTGCTATGATGGGAATGTTGTTATGCTTAATATTGTCCCAGAGGTCTCTTAAACTATCCTCATTTTTTGGGTGGGGAGATGTTATTTTTCTTTTTGTTGTTCTGATCAAGTATTTTCTGTTACCTAGTCTTTCTAGTTGCTGATTTGAACCTCTGTTTCAGCTAGTAATGCTTTCTGAAACATTCTTCATTTCAGTTATTGTCTACTTCTGTTCGTTGTTTACTTGTTTGTTTTGATGGTTTCTACATTCTTTTTTATGCTCATTATCTTTTTGTTGAAGTTTTTACTAACTTCCCTGAACATCTTTATAAACATTCTTTTGAACTCTATACCTGGTAGTTTGCTTGCTTCCATTTTGTTTAGTTCTTTTTCTGGAGTTTTCACCTGTTCTTTCATTTGGGATGTATTTGTTTATTTTCTCATTTTGGCTACCTCTCTGTGTTTGGTTCTACGTATTAGGTAGATCTGCTATGTCTCCCAGTCCTGCTCTGTGTACTTAGGTAGTAAGTGTCCTTAGACCCAGTGTCAGCATCTCCCTATTCACCTGAGTTGGGTGCTTCAAGACTGTCCCTTGAGTGGGTTGTGTGTTCACTTCTGTTACAGTTGAGTCTTGATTGCTATTGGCTTCTCAATGGGTGGGCTTGACCCTCAGCTGACTCGCTGTGGGGTTTTGCTATATCCACAGCTTATGGGCTGCTGTGAGGAAGGGGAGGGCTTACCTCACAAAGCAGGAATTGCCCCAGGGGGTTCTGGTATCTTTTGAGACTGCCCTTTATTTGTGTCACTTCTGGGGCTAATTGGATGGTGCTCTGCTATCATCTGAAGCTAACCTTCAAGTACATCAGTTCTGGGGCCTATTGGAAGGAGTTCCAACACAGGCCCAGGTCAGCTACTGACTGTGACAAACTAGGGACTACCTGAGAGGATCTACAAACCAATCTATAGTAGTTTACTTCCTGTGCTGTCCCTGGAGGCATGTGGCAGAGGCTGCACTGTGAAGCAAGGATGACTGCCACCAGTACCAGGTATGGGGTAGCGTTGCAAGAGACCTGCTGCCACCTGCCAGCTCCTGTAAGGTTTAGCCACTGATTAAGCCTCTTGTGAGGTGGGGTTGGGTTTGGCAGAGTCTCAATGAGTCACCAGGGTGGAGCACACAGAGCTCACCAATCCAATTCACATGTAGATTTGGCCATGGGCATAGAAGAGCGGCTCAACACTGGAAAGGTGTCACCTGCCTGCCTGCTGCATGGAGAGAGGACCCCCCCCGCCACCGCCTCCATACACACACACACACACACACACACACACACAAATGTCAACTCTCTCTGCAGTCCTCACCCTTAAATCACCCAACTCAATCTCTTCTTGCATGTCTCTGATGCCCTCCAAGTACAATCCCTTCACCTAACCCCAGAGTACATGCCTGCATGGGCTATTTAAGAGGACATCTTGGTTTTTTGGCAGTCTTCAGTCCCACCCAGGTGGTCGGAATCCCCACTATATTTCACAACTAGATATTGTGGAGGCTCCTCTTCCAGGCATCAGTACTCTGGGCTGGGGAGCCTGGTGTGGGGCTGGGTTCCTTGCTCCTCCAGGGGGAATCTCTGCAGCTGAGATATCCTTCCTGATTCTCAACTGATGAGTATGGGACCAACATGTTTCACGTCCCTGCTCCTCCTGCCGGTCTCAATGACCTTTTTATATCTTTAGTTATAAAACTTCTGTGCAGCTACATTCAGAGGGTTCTCCAGTTTGATTATTCTATAATTTAGCTGTAATTTTTATGTGTTCATGCAATGAAGCAAGCATGGCATTTCTCTACTTTGCCATGTTGGATCTCTTTCAATGCTTTAATTCTTAAGTCTGATAAGTAATAAATTTAATAGGTAAATTTTCTATTTTTTCTATTTACTCTTTCTAGTTTTTCTTTTTTGTGTGTGTGCACTAAAACAATTATTTCTTCACAGGAAGAAGTTAATGGAAACAAACAAATCTGAATTAAGAAACCACAACATTATAGAAATGATAAACTCATTGCTTTCCCCAAATGAGATCCCAGAGATCTCAAAGATCTATGACTTTACTCATGTAAACCCATCAGTGTTTTTAAATATTGAAAAGAAAAATAAAATGCTGATATATTTTTTTTCAATAATAAGGAAAATATTGGATATAGAAACTTTCTCTAACATCAGATTTCTGGTTTTGTTTTTCTGGACTTTTTGCAAAGTTTGTTTTAGTGTTTTCATTATTGAAAAATGAGAGCATTAATTAATTTAAATTAAAAATGATTATAGTGAGAGTATCTAAATAAACAAAGTATGAAGTTTGTGGGCAGAGCAAGATGTTGAAGAAACTTAAATAAATAGAGGGAAAGCAAATAAATGTGAAGATAGATAAATTATTTTAGTATTGAAGTAACCCAGGAAAATAGCAATGCTTCTGTTTTAAGAAACTGTGTTAAATATATGTCAAAATCTATAAAACATTGGAGACAATTGTCTGGAAGCAATCAAATAAAAGCAAGGAGGGATTAGGTCATATATAAGAAGGACTTAACCATGTTTGTTTTTTATTTTTATTTATATATATATTTTTTAGTTTTACAAAAGACTGAACAATAATGATCTGGATCAAAGCAGCAACAAATAGTAGGAATAATACCAATCTTACTTCATGTCATTGAGTTTTGAAAAACTGTCATTTCTTAAAAATATTTTGCCAGATAAATTTTCTCATGAGAGGGAGTTTCATTTAAGACAAGGACATTAAGAAACACTCATAGAAGTGTCTCCAAATTGAGGGGAGTTTGATAGTTAAGAAGCTGTAATTCTAGCAGGCACAGTGAAAGGACTTGTACTGTGGGGCAATTGGTTGGGGGGGGCGACTGGATCAGGAACAATAAAACATTTAAGTTGATGGTGTTTTACAGAATCTATGATTTGAAGACTACACACTTTTGCTGACCTATAAAAACAGAGATGGAAAAAATGTATAAATTTAGTCTTAAAAGTTGCTTGAAGGAGAGTGGACTCTAAGCTTAGGAGCTGGTGGACATGTCTCTTCTGGCTGAAATCATGGTTGAACACAGAAGCCAGGTATTTCTCCTGCTAGCACGCACCTCGTTAGATCCAGACTTCAGATTCACATTTTGAGAGAGTCAGACTGTTTAATGGTTAATTCAAACACTATCAGCAGCATTAGTATCAACAACATAACATATACTTTGTGCCATGGCATTGTTCTAAGTGTATTATAAGTATTAACTTATTTAATCCTCTCAACAACTCTAGAAGGTAGTACCTATCACTGTTACCATTTGTGTGGGAAATACTGGGGGATGAGAGATTAAGCCACTTCCCTGCAATCCAAGAGATAGCAAATGGTAAAACTGGGATTTCAAATCCAGCAGTTTGTCTGTGGTTATTCAAAGATAGAAGAGTATTTAATATATTTAAATGTTGGTCATAAGAAGTTAATATAAAAGGTGAAGTTGTAGAGACAAGAGCAAGAAGAAATATATAACTGGAGCAAGAATGGATAGTTGAATTTTAATTTTACTCCAGATTGTGATGCTGTTAAATAGGAATAATCCTATTTTATTTTCCAGCCTTTCTTGTCTTAGGTATGACTACGTGACTATGTTCTCCAAGAAATAGAGTTGGCTTAAAGGAGTTGACTCAGCAGGAAGGAAGAGCACTTTTGTCCTCCCATACGTCTCTTGCTTCTGGCCTTCAATGTAGACATAATGGGTAGAGAGATCTAGTAGCCACATTGAACCAGGAGGTGACCTTGAGAAATGAAACAGAAAAATAGGATTCTAGATACTCAATAATACCTCAGAGCTGCCAGACTCTCCTGGAATTTCTAATGCTAGAACTATTTTATATGATAACAAAATAAACTTGTTTTAGCTATGATTTTAGGACTTTTCTGTTAAATGCAGTCAATTGTTATCTAAAACCAAGAAAATGAGGTGTCTGTTCAAAAGCTAGTGAAAGGAACTGTTTTTAAAATGAAGAAAATGTTAGGTACTTTCTTAGAGATGAAGTAAATTGATAATTGAAATATGCCCATTGATTAAGCAGAAGTCATTAAAAAATGAACTTAAAAGTTTCAGGAGCAATGGGGTTTAAAATGAAGGTAATAGTAGATTGAGTAGAAGAAAATAAAGAGTGAGAAAAGGGAGACAATTTGCATATATAATGTATTTGAAGCTTGTGTGTGAAAAGCCAGTTAGAGATGGAGGGTTGCAAATGAAGGGAGCATAAGATCTAAAAAGATCAATGTTTTTGGTTTGTTGGGTTTTTTTGTATTAAGGGTAAATAAAGCAGAATATGTTTGACTTACTTTCCACATTAAAATTCTGTGTATTCCCTTTTTTTTGTATAAGAGAGAGAGAGAGAGAAATTAAGAAAGAGAGAGGTATTTTTAAATGGTGTGGATTTTTATTTGTGATGCTATAAGTGAAATTTCTCAACAAAGTAAAAATCACTAAAACTCTCCCAAATAAAATAAATAAACATAACAAATAAAAAAGAGACACTGTCACACTTTATAGCACAGAATATAAAATAACATTGTACCTGCATAACCTTAGTTTATAAACTTTCTAGTGATTGCTAATTATATCAGAATATTTTTAATAATAAATTATATTTAGCCCTATGATCAGACTCACTTTAAAATTTTACTTGACTTCCAACTTGTAAATAGAGTTATCCAAAGAGAATATTTTGGTAGTGAAGTATGTGAAATTGAAATTGAGAACTTCATGGTGAATTTGAGAAAGAAAATTCCAGGGAGATTTCTATGGCAATTTGTTTATGTGCCAATAAATTCTCTGATAGACATTTTCATCTGTCTGCTAAATTTTCATCCAAGAAAAGTAGTTTAAAGAATTTATCTCATTTTTCATTCCCTCTCAAAACAATAATTATTTTATTAAAAAATAGTAAGATGCTAAAACCTTCAATTTATACCATGTGCTGTTCAGAAGAAATTTATACCTAAGACTGTAGAAAAGTATAAAACTTTTATTGAGAGGAGACAAGAAATCTGCACATTGAGCTTCTTGCAGAATTAAATTTATGTAATTGTATTTTTAAATTATGTGGGAAATGAACTAAGCATTATATATGGAGGTCCTAATGGGTATATGATGAGGATGTTAATAAAGCGTGGTTTTCTATGCTTTAAGATTAGTGACTGAAATGCTTTAGGAAATAGTTTTGGAGGGAAAGAAAATCAATCATATTTATCATTGGTTCTTTCAACTTTCCACCAATTTTATTTTATCTTTTAATAAAGTTCCTAGATGGTCTCCTAAGACTGAGTATCACCCTTAGACAGAAGAGATGTATGTGAGGCATAAGGCCTCTTTTGTGTAATGGCCTTGTCTGCTCATACATCTATTGCATTCAATTTACTGATTAAATTCAAAATGTACAAAAAATATATGAAATCAGTGATTTTCAAATTTGGATATAATTTTGACTATCCACATGTATTTCCAATCCCAAATAAAATTATTCCCAAAATAATGTTTTAATATGAAGAAATATTTCTTGTGAAATATTTTGTCAATGGATTTTTCTGAAAGGTTTTTCTTCTAAAACCTAAAAATATTATATTGAAGTAGAGATACTCTGTACATTGTTAAAATTACTTATATTTTTAAATTATACCCAACTATCACCACTATGTAAGAACTAAGGTCACATTTTGTTTCTAAATAGGTATGTATTTATATGTTTATTTCAATAGATAAGGTATGCAATGTGATTTCAAAAAAATATGAGCATGCAGAAAAAAATACCTGTTTTTTTCTCACACACCCAAGTCCTTCATTTTCCCCAAAACAACCACTGTTCAATAGTTGATTATTTACCCCTCCTGTGATAAATTGTGAAAATATAAATAAATCAGTATGGATAGAGATATAGAATCTGTTTTTTACTGATGCAAGTAGCAGCATATTTCTCTGCAAGTTTTTATGGATATATGCCTGGTAGACATCTTGCCGTATTAGCATAACAAAACGTTATTCTAAAGCCTTATATAAAACATCTCTGCTCACCCCAGCCCCACCCACACCAAACCAGCGTGCATACCCACTTCTGGTCACTTTCTACTGCATTACCCTGCTTTATCTTTTAGACAGAAATTCTCATTATTTGAGATTATCTTTTTAAATTAATTGACTTATTTATATTTTAAGTTGCTTGTCTTCCACTATTAGAATATAAACTACTTGAAGCCAGGAACTTTGTTCTATTCTTATAAATCCCTCATGCTTACAACAGTGCCTCCCTGAAAATAAGGCATGATACTTTTCTAACTGCTTCCCTCACTGACTATTCTCACACTTCATTCAGTTTCACAGGCAATACTTTTACTTAACTACATGGTATTTCACTGTATGAATGCACCATAGTTCATTTTACTACCTACCTAATAATGCACATCTAGGTTGTTTATATTATTTTGCAAAGACAAACAATGCTGCAATAAGTATACTGGCATACACACTCATACACACACACACACACACACACACACACACACATACCTCTAAGTTCACACATGGAAGTACAACTGTTGGATAAATTCCTACAGTTGACTTGCTGAGTTGAAGGATATATATATATCTTTATGTTGGTATATTTTGCTAAATTACTCTCTTAAAAGATTATTTCAATTTAAATTCTCTACAGTAATCTGTGAGATTGAGATTTTCTGAAGATTCTCCTCAGTATGGTGGGATAAAATAGTGTTTTAATTTTTTCTTATTATGATTGAGTTTCAACATATGTTTACACATTTAAAAATCAGTATATTATCTGTTGTTGAATTGTCCTTTGCATATAATCTTTTCAGGAGTTTGTTGATTTATGAACATTCATCACTATGAAAATAAATAAACTAGCTCATGTGTTTTCTTTTGATGAGAATTTGAACTTTTTCTATACATCCACAATTTTAAATTTTGCACACTCAGATCCATCACCTTTCCTTTATGACTGCTCATTTTACTTTTGTGTTTATAGAGGCTATTTCATTTCAAGATCATAAAATAATATCATATGTTTTCTATTATACATTTTATGGCTTCATATTGTTTATAATAATTATGAATCATCTGAAATTTATCTCCCTATAAGAAATGATTTTGGAATACAAGTTTTTCTTTACCCCCATATGGCTAGCCAGTGATCTCAGTTCTATTTATTTCCAACCAATGTGAAATTTCATTTTCATTTTTAACTAAACAATTAAGTTTAATATCTGCATTGTCTTTTTTCTATTTACTTAATGTCTCTATATGCTAAGATTCCCATGGCTACATAATAATTTTCAATTTCTAGTGGAGTTAGTTTCTTCCCATTTTACTTTTTTTACAATTATATTTGCAATTTTGAACTTAGGAAACAACTTGGCTATATCCAGATGTAGCTTGTTGATTGATATTTGGATATATTTAAATGTACAGATGGATTTAGATATGATTAACATCATTATAACTTCAAAACATATTATGCAGAATTACATTTGCCTTTCCATAAAATTACTTTTTCCCCCTCCATACTATTTTAATTGCTTTTCTCATTTTGCATTTTCCTTAAGTTTATCTTATTTTTTATTACTTTCTTTTGTTAATGTAAATGAGATTGTTATATTTTTTGAATTGCTTCTCATTTGTTTATGAAGTTACTGATTTATAAATATAACTTTTATTAATTTCTTTTAATAAACCTAGATGTTTTTCCCTTTGAACAATCAATAAGACCCACAATATTGACATATTTTTTATTTTGTTTTGGGGGCTTATTCAAGAAATACTTTATTATTCTGACCTTATAAAAATATTAAGTGGTAATTTCTTCTAAAATTCAGTTTCAACATCTTGCTTTTTATAATTGACTTTTAGTGATACCTAATTATCTTGCATGTTCATGATGTAAAGCAGGAATCTCTTTTTTCCCACCTGGAGAGTCAATAGTTCAGTAGCATTTATCAGAGCTCATTATTTAACAATGACCAGTTTTGGTATCTCTATAGTTTGCCATATTGATTGATTTGTTATTATGCACATTTCTGCAACAACAGTAAACTATAAACGCCACTACTAAATACATACTAAATTAAATAAACACTACTAAACACAGCTAAAACACTTCTCTTTAATAAATATAACTTTCAAATAATATTGCTATTTCATATGTGATGTCCCTGGCCCAAATTCTTCTATATAAATTTATAAGATTGATCAATTCCTATAAAATGCTTAAATTGAATTGAATTTATAGATAGTCACGTCTTCAAAATCAGTATCTATATGAAGTTCTTTTGATGTTTCATCATTTAGTGTGATGTTGTTTTAGATATCATTTAATGAAATTAAGATGGTCCCCCATACTCCTAATTTTTAAGGGTTTATATCATAAATTTTCTCCATGATTTTTTTCCTTTAAATCCATTGGTTCTTGTTTTATTTTTAGATGCTTTATTTCATGGATTCTTTTTCTATTTTATGGTTGTTATTTCTTCTGTTACCACTTTGAATTCTAAACATATTTATCCTAAAAACTATTTCAGATTGCTCAATATTTCATCTGTCCTGGAGTAAATTCATGTTATTATGATTGGTTTTTATTTTTTCTAAGATTTATTCAGATGGTTTAGAAGTTTGTTGGCATACTCACCTTGAGTAGCATAATTTTAGCTTTCCTCTGACCTAGTTAAAATTGCATTTTTCTGTGAGCAGAAAAGAAAATAATAGCTAAAACAAATAAAGGGTTTGTTTTTCTCACAAAACAAGATGCAGAGAGGCAAGAAGCCATGGCTGGTATAAAGCCCCAGGATGACATCAAGGAAGTTGTTTCTATCTATTTTCATGCTCTGTCATCCGTAATGTGTGGTTTTTTTATCCTTATGTTCTCAATACAACAGCTGCACCTCCAGATATCATATTACTTTTTCAGGCAGAAATAATAGGAATGCCCCAAGTATTTTCTCCTGAAACGATTATGTTTGGGCCAAGAAACTCTCACCAGAACCAGAACTTTCATCTCAATGACTAGAAAGCCATCTTAATCTAGCTTTAAAGAAAGCTAAGAACACAAATATGTTTTTATTTATAACTTTTAGTAAGGAAAGCTCACTAAAAAGTTTGGAGAGGCTGTTTAAGAATCCAACCTATAATCTCTTTCTCCTGTCCCTGGTTCCTTGTTTCATTAACACAGGATTCTTTGCCTTACCTCATATAGAGCATTGTTGTTCCTCATTACTGTTTTAGCCACCCATGCCTATTTCTAGACCTAGAGCTAAGCAGGACTGTGGTTTCAGCCCTTTTAACCACTGCCTTTTTCTGGTTTTGATCCATGAGAAGATTTTTATATTTTGAGACATTGACATTATCACATAATTTAACTTTTATTTTTATCTATTATTTAATGGGCTTAGAGTAATGACAGTTGTTGAACATGTGCTTATAGTACAATCCTGACTAGAAGCACACATCATGTTTAATTTTATATTCAGATAATTTTGTCTTACATAATACTTTCAAAAACTGTACATCCCTTATAGTTTTTTCTTATATTATGTTATACATAACCATAGAACAATTATTTTAAATAAACTTAATCTTGAAGAAATATCACTAAACTGCAGAATTTATTTGCAATTCACCATTTTCCCACAAATGCCTTTTCTCAATTTTAGGGTATAATTCAGTATCTCACATTACATTGTCGTATCTCTTTAGTCTTCTTCAAACTTTAACACTTCTTCTGTCTTTCCTTGTCTTTCACAAGGATACTTGTCAGTTATTTTATAAAATGGCTCTCAAATTGGGCCTGTCTGATGTTTTCTCGTTTTTAGATTGAAGCCATGCTTTACTGAGGAGACTATTACAGAGGTGAAGAACTTTCCTTGGTGCATTATTTCAAGACACACAATGTCTGTGAGTATTATTGATCATGTTAATCTTAATCACGTGGTAAAAGTGGTGTCTGCCAGTATTTTTCACTGTAAAATTACTATTATCCCCTTAGTAAATATTGAATATGTGGAAAAAGGTACTTTTAGGCTATACAAATATCATGTTTCTGTTTAACACTTGCCCCTAATTTTAACACTTGTCAGTGGATCTTACCTGCAGTGATTATTGTTACTATGGTGTTCTAGTGGTGATTTCCTATTTCCCCATAGTTTATCTACATTTATTAATTAGAATTCTGTCAGGAAGAATTGTTTCTACTTCCCAGTTGTTTATTTACTTACTTATTTTTACCTGTATTTTATTTTTTAATTTGAGATATAATCTAAGACCAAATTATATCTTCTGTTGCTCAAGTTATTTCAATTTTGTCCTATTTTTGTTTGTTTGTTTTTATACTTTCTTACTTTCTGAAACTACAAAATGTTCTGGTTTCATTTTGGACTTTACCTGCCTTAGTCCAGGATTACTTCTTGCTCTCCAAGAAGGCTTATGGACTTTCACTAGAGAAAGGTACTTAAAAATCACGTTTTACATGCTAGATATGTTAATTGCTGCCTGTTTCTACTACCTTCTAGTCAATAGAGCTAGAATATATAGGTCTGCAGATTAGCCCATTCATACACACACTCACACACACATGCACTTATCTGTAGTTATCTGTGTCTATTTGTCTATATATATAATTTTTTAAAGACCACATTAGTAGCTTTGATTCCAAATCAGCACCACAGTTTCTTCTAGCCTTCTCCCTTTTTCTATTTGTAACTTCTTACTCAGGCCATAAAAATTTAGCTTTCATTATCTACCTGTTGCTTTAATCTTAGTGCAGATGATCCCTGACTAATTGTGGTTCAATTTATAATTTTTCAACTTTAGGATGGTGCAAAAACAATATTTATTAAATAAAAACAGCCCTTCAAAATTTGAATTTCGATCAGTTTTTAGACTAGTAACATGTTGTACTCTCATGATGTGGGACAGTGACAGTGAGAGATAGCTCTCAGTCAGCTATGAGATTATGAGGATAAACAACTGACTCTATAGTATATTATGTTGCCAATATTTTAAGAATATTGTGTTTTGTGTTTTTGCATCTCTTGTCTACAAAATGCCCATCTAGTCAAAAGCAAAAGAGGAAAGCAATTACTCTTGAGTAAACTCATAGTAATTGTCTAACTGTGCTAATGTAAGTGTTCTGAGCACGTTTAAGGCAGATTAGGCTAACTAATTTAGGCTAACACATTTAAGGCAAATTAGTATAATTATGATGTTGGGTAGGTTATACCAGAAATAACCTTTTAAAAAACACATGCTTCAGTCTTTAAATATAAAATAGTGAAGTTGTCGGTTCTCCACAAATCATTTTGAAGAATAAAGTTACTTTTTATTGAGAAGGAGAAGACTTCAGAAACAAGTTTGGGATTGGGATTGGGACAGGGATATAAGAACAGAGATAAAGAGTTTATTTTGCAATCTGTTAAGTTCGAAATGACTATTACTACTGGCGGTATTGAGTTTGGAGTTACAATATCTCCACTGAGGTTCAAGTTCACAAATTTATCAGCTAAAAGTTTTTAAAGTGACTGTGAAAATGAGTATAGGCAGGAAAAAGGTCCAAGAACTGAATCTTGGGGCACTGTAGTATTCAGACATTCCAGTGATGAAAAAGAAAGTAACAAATGAGACAGAGAAGGAAAGAAAGAAAACCAGGAGCAAGTAATCCAGGTGAGAATGTGTTTCAGAGAAGATGGGTTAGTAAAATTATTAATGAAATCCTGCTGAAAACTCAACTAAGTTATAGATCAATATAGATCGAGGGGCCTTGAGAGTAGTAATTGTGGTGGAACCGGGCAGATACAACCCTGATTAGACTGGGTATATGAAAGAACTCAAAAAAAGTCTTTAAAGCAAGCATAACTTTTCTGAATGGTAAAAATGAGTGATGCAGTATCTAAAGAAAAATGAATTTTCTTCATTAGGATGATACAAATACATTCTTTTTTTTTTGTTTGCCTGTAGAAGTGAATCGAGAAAAGGAAGATTTAATCATACAGGGGACAATTGTTAGATGGTTTTGGGGTTTTTTGTAGCTAAAAAAAGATGGGATCAAATCTACAGAGAGGCCTTAGATCATGACATAGAAAGCTCAAGAAGAAAGCGGTGCATTTGTCGAGAGTGAGAATAGTCAAGTAGAGGCAAAGTTATAAAATCGTTACCTGGGAGAATAGAAAAGATGATGGATTTAGGACAGCATTAAAAGTTCAACTGAGCTTTAAAATGAGACATGTCAGCATGGTAGTTTTGCTCTAACCACATTCACATGAAGAGAAGCAAGTTTGAAGTAGGTAGAAAATTGAATTTAACTAGAGTTGAGGTTTTGCCAGAAAATTACAACAAAGTGAGGAAGAGGCAAGAGAGTTGAAGGTATAATTTAGTAGTTTTTATAATGATAAACCATGAACTTTAAGTTAGACTAAGAAGCTATTAAGGAGGCAATGATCATTGAAATGTTTGCAAGATCAGTGAACTGTGTTTCCTGGTAGTGTGAAAATACTGTTGGAGTGAGAGACCTAAGGAAATAAGTGGAATACTTGCAATTGAGATTTTTAAGTATTTGATAATGAAAAAGTGTAGATCAAGGGTCCCCAAACCCCGGGGTCATGAACCAGTATTGGTCCATGGCCTGTTAGTAACCAGACTGCACAGCAGGAGGTGAGCAGCAGGTGAGCAAGTGCAGCTTCATCTGTACTTACACCCGCTCCCCATCGCTTGCATTACTGCCTGAGCTCTGCCTCCTGTCAGATCAGCAGGCCATTAGATTAGTTGTTTAATTATTTCATTATATATTACAATGCAATAGAAATAAAGTGCACAATAAATGTAATGTGCTTGAATCATCCCAAAACCATCCCCTCCCCCTGTGCCACCCACACACATACACTGCCTACACTCACACCTCCCCCCCCCCACACACACACACACACATACAAACGCACTTCATCCATGGAAAAATTGGCTTCCTTGAAACCAGTCCCTGGTGCCAAAAATGTTGGGGACCACTGGTCTAGATTATGGTCATGGGTTTAATAGACAGAGAGGCAGGTAGAACAGAAAAATCAAGGAAATGAGAATTCGGGCTATTAGAATGATTATAAAAGTTTTAACAGAAGTAGTATTGAAGAGAATGAAAGGAAACCAGGATCCAAATGGTTTGGAAACATCACTGAGAGTGAAGGAGTGCAACTCCGGCTGTTTCAAAGAGTGTTATAAGCCATGTTGGAGAGAAAACCTGAGGACTACAGTGTCCTCAGAACTAGACTGCAAACCATTAGCTTACCGGGAAGGGAATGATCAGAGAGGTGGGAGCATGTGGTACATAGGAAGTTTTGCTGAGGATGGACCCTAACTATAGGGCTCAAAGAAAGGCTTTCAGTATTTGGTGAGGGGTAAGAAGGGAAGTTTAAAAAGGCAGTGCCATACAGGGTGAGAGTGTTGGCCGAAAATGACTCCACTTAAGACTTTTTCTCTGTGACTAACTGAATGAGCAAATGACAGTGATTAATTCTTATAGTATCAAGGCAGATATACTTATTATATGTATAGTATAATCTCACCTATTATTTAAAAAAATTAATGCAATATTTGCATTTGCACAAAATATGGAATGATATATTAAAATAGTCTAAGAATTATTTTTTAAGAGAAAAACAATGTTGGCTTTTTATAGTAAATGTTTCTTTTTGTCTGAAATTTTACAAGCTTGTATTATTTACTTGTACAATCAAAATTTATAAAACTATAATATGAACAGTTAACATCAAAGTGGGTATATAATGATGCCAGGTATATTTTTTTTTAATGTGGGAAAATAGAATAATAGCTGTGATCAATTTGGAATGATATACCAAATTATTAATAGCAGTTATCTCATCAGAGTGTCATCACAAGACAGATATTAACTTTTCTAACTTTTGAATTTTTATGACAATCATATTTAATGACAAAAAGTAGACAGAGACAAGGAGAAAGAGAAAAAATAGTTCTGCTTACACATTCCACAAAATTTCTATCAGGGAAAAACACTGTTTGCTTTTCTCACTAAATATGTTTATTAGCTACTTATCATATGCCCAATGTATCTCTCTTACTCCTGAGGAAACAGTAGTTTTCAAGACATTCAACATTCCCGCCTTATTTCTATTCTAAACCAAAACTGTCAAATAGAGATATCTGTGAGCCACATATGTAATTTGAAATTGTCTAGTAGTCATACTGACAGAAAAAGAAGAAAAAACTACCATAAGATTAGCATTAGGTAATAAATTTTATTTAATGCATAATCAATAGAAATACCTTAGATTCTCTGTTCACCAGAAATCAGGCAACTGGCAGTGCTGGTTGCTTGAGCTCCAGTTAATGAAGAGTCTACTTACATTTATCCAGCATCTGCAAATCCCCATGTGTGCCTGTTAACTGAGAATCTGTTTTATTGATGAGATATTTCACATCTTTTGTGTCATCATCAAAATCTGGTATGTATGTTACATCTCAGTTTGGATGCTAAATTTTCACTGTATATATTTTATTTGTATTTAGAGTTGTTAAATGGACAGTTTAAAAGTACATTTATATATGCAAATGGTCTGAAACATATTTCAAAGGTTTCAAATAACTCAACCAATACCAAAAATAATTTGCTTTAATATTTGTATTCAAATTAATAAATTTGGTTTATCTTTTATAGAATATTAATAATTTGTTTTTATATTGAATGTTGGTTTGAAAACTATGTCTATCCAAGTTAAGTACATTTACTAATTCTTTTTTCAATTCAGTATTAATGTTCTTCAAATGTTTTTACGTTTTCAGGACAATTTACATAATGCCACCAATTACAATTAAAATCTGCATATCAATTCAAGTTGGAAAAGTATCAAAAATATCTACTACAAGTTCTATTTTTATGCTGTGGCATTTCTTAGTCAACTCTGAGAAAAAGTATCTCATATAATGCGTGATTCATCTAAAGCTAAAAAAAGTGACAATTCTCAAATTTTGAATTAAGTAGATTTTTGATATTGATAGAAAGAATTTGTATTCTAAGAGTCATTGTCTGGTGGCTTAAATGAAGCCTTTTGACTTTAGTAATATGTAATTTTTAGTCTTTTTCATAATTTTGTAACAAAATTTCCATAATTAATTTTTTTCATCTCTCCATATCATAATGATCTTCTGCATCATTCAAGAATCCAAGCCATTTTAGAGCTTGTCAAAATTACAAATTCAAATCCTGTTTGAACACTAAGTAAATACTGATTCCTTCACAGTAATTTTTCTTGCCTTTACTTGTTAGGTAGATTACTGGAAAAGAGCATATATTTAGATTTGGAAAATTTGTTTAATGTACCTTGTTTTTCACTTGACTGTTGTGTTTGGATTTAAAACCATCTTCCTATTTTGTTTTCTCTTTAATCTTTTTCAAACATTATTTTAAAACTTTTGATTATACTGCTTTTGATTTGATAAGTTCTATTTTCATTTTTCTCCTTAATTACTTCAAATATCCTCAATTCTATTCTTATAATAGATTTTCATATAATTTAATGTCACAGATACTATTTCAGAGAATCCAGTACAATATTGTTGCTTTCCTTTTGAAATTATAAGAATGTTAAAATATTTTATAAGTTTATTAATTCTACTTATCAGTTTAGATATTGTTAGTGCACAATAGTTTAAACTTACCTTATGTTTGTGCCTCCTAAAATAATAATTTAGATGTTTTTGTGTCTTTATTTTATAATAAAGTAAGCACTGATTTAAGAAATAAATCTAGTTAAAAATAACTTATTGTTTTGTTAAACGTTTAATTCTGATTCCAGGCCACCAATAGCATTGATACATTTTGACTATTGATAGAAAATGTTTTTGTTCAAAATGTTTTTACATATCATACACTGTATTATATTTAACATTTAATACAATAAATGAAGTTTTCTTCTGTGTTGCTCTGATGCAGTGTATTTCATCTGCCATTCATCATAAAATTTTGGCAAACTATCTTCAGCTTTTTTTTCTATTGTTTGTCATATCACCAATTTCCATGTTACCATTTCATTCTACATAGCTATGTTATCACTTTAATTTTAAAATGTGTCAATACTTATTTGTAAACTAAAGTATTTTAATTATATTATAATTAAAACTCTATAGTTTATTTCATTGACAACTACAAGTGACGTAAGTGTTACTATAACTTGTACTGTCTTCATAAAATGTTCAAATAAACATATTACTACATCACATCTGTGAGTAAAAAAATTCGAACTGAATGAATGATAACAATTAGATTTTTGATGCATGTATGTGTCATACTAGAAATAACCAACATCTCCCTATATGCACAATTAAAGGAAACAATAATATTGTAAAATGAAGCAATAGTTAAAGGAAGTGTACTCTAAATGATGTTTACTGGAAAAATATTTGCACTCTTTCAGTTTTAAAATTTTAAATGTGGGAGTTCCCTGATGGTGTAGTGGCTTAAGGCTTCGGCGTTGGCGCTGTCAGCGCTGCGGCCTGGGTTCGATTCCCAGTCAGGGAGCTACCCACATACCAAAAAGCAAATAAATAAATAAATAAATAAATAAAATTTTAAATGTGGCACTAAGCACACTTCAAGTGTTCTTAGCTACATATAGCTACATGTGGAGAATGCCTTCGAGACATTTGAAAAACAATTTCCTTGACCAGTATGTAAACTAGGGTATTAGACACATCCCTTCTCTGGATCTCCATTTCTTCTTCAGTGCAAGTGAGATCATGATACGCTTCAAATTTTAGGATATTATACAACTGTTGGGAAGATGTCACATTGCACATGTTAATCAATAATAATGTTATCTTTTTAAATCTTTAAACAATCTCTTAAAAATTCTTTAGATAGTTTTTATATCTAAAATAGATCCACTCAGAATTATAGACTTACAGTAAATACGTCTAGGTATTTTTAGTGGAATCAATTCTGAAAACACAAAATATAATCCACACTAAATGGAAAAAAAATTTTAAACAAATGGTTTTTCTAATAATATAATAATAATAATAATGTGAAATAAAACAATAAAGAAAACCAATTTTAATTTCAATGAATCTGGAATATTGACCTAACATAGACATCTAGATATCAGGATAGAAATTATTTTTCCATAATCTAGCTAAAACTGGTCTTTAAGCAAGTAAAAAAGATTAAAAAATATCTAAGTTTTAGAAATAAATAAAAATAGCTATGTAAATAATACTTTCAATAAGTACTGAAAATGAGAAAAAAAATAACATTCAATAAAACTGCAAACTAAAAGAGATGAAGGTTAATTTACAATTCAATCATTAATAAGTTCAACAAATACCATACTCTATGATTCCACTTTATAATACATGTCTCAATAACTTTCTTTCTATTGTGAATAGAAAGCTTTTATAAAATAATTCTTGTTCATTATATATCTATTATATGTTTTGCTTTTTTGGTGGGCTGAGAAGTGTGTGGTTGTGCTTCAGCTAATTTTCATATTCTAAAATATTGCAATAAACACTTCTTTAGTGAAAGATTCCAACATTCAATGTCACCTTTTCAAACACTTCTCACTTTGTAGTATAATCCTGGCACAAATCCCAGAATGTGATTTTGATACACTATTTTCTTCACTGCAGAAACAAGGTTTAGGGAAGTCATTTTCTATTATACAAGCAACAAAAATTGCTCTCAGCCTATTTCCCTATACTTTCTATCTCATATCAAATATCCATTTAAATAATTATTAACAAGGCATTTACTGAGAGCAAGATACTACACTACACAGTGTAAAGAGTGAAGAAAATATGCTGAAAAGTTTAGACTTTAGAGCACTTACAATCTCATGGGTGAAATGGAATTTATAAATAAATCATCTGAAAGGATCAATGTGTACATGTAATCAAAGAAACTCAGGCCAGGTGCATGGAAATGCAAAGGAAGAATTACTAGAAGTGTTGATATATTGTAACAGAGCTGAACTCAAGTAAAAGATAGAATATCCACATAGTTGGATGTAGATGGTGAGGGTTCTAAATGAGACAAAGCAGCATAAGCAAAGTCTGTGAGGCGGAAAAATATCGGGTATATTTGAGAAATTGTAAGAGGCAAAGATTACATGGAGCTAAAGTGCATTATGGACATAGTACATTGTGAAAATAGAAAATGCTGAAACAGAGTTTGATGTGGACAAAATTGTATAGGACCTATGTGACAGGCTTAAGAGTCTGGAGTTGGTTCAATGAGCAGTAAGAGGCCTTGACCTGACAGGTAATGATAAAAACGCGATATAAATGTCGTAGACAGAAGAAAGCACAGAGTTTTCTGTGTTGTAACTGATACTTTCAATATGGATCTCGTGTCATAATTATCCTAAAGCATCAAAAATGTTTGTTATGCTACTAAACTGTAATTATTAAAACATAAATGGATCCACAAATGTTAAAAAACATGTTCAACAAAATAAGAAGACAGGGAGGAATGATATTATTTATTTCAGCGTTACTATGCGCCAGGTGCTCACTGTACATCACATATCACCTTTCATTGTTGAGGGCACAGATTTCACAGGGATGAACTTGCCAAAGCTGTACAGGTCGTGACGGAGTCTGAGGCTGAGAGTATGCACCCAAAAGTGCAGGACACACGATCACTATTCCTGAATATTAAAGCAATGTTTTATTTTTTCAACCCAGTAAAAAATATTTAGGCCTGAGAGATAATATAATTTAGATCCTTTTCTTTTTTTAAAGGAGAGAGTTTAAGGCACAGAGTTTGAACGATGGTCCAGAGACCATCATTTCAGTTTTCTTGTGAAATGACTTGTATAAAATGGACACTTGGTGTTATGTAAATGAATGAATGGAGGAATGAGCCTAGTTACATCTATATTTTTTTCAGCACCTCACATTTCATGAATAATGCAAAAAATAAGTAGTTTGCATAGCTTGTAGTAAATGTGCATAGGATCAATTAATATGACATATTAGTAATTACGTAGTTATTACAGGTGTTGGAATCCTGTAAACAAAAGCATAGAAAGTCACATACTGCATGATTGAGTAGTAGTTAGATTTAGCTGTAATTTTGGATTTAGAAACATTGTATGCAAGAATATCATATGTAAAGAATTCTAAAAAGTGTACACTTTAACTCTTTTGCTTTACAGATATATAAACTGAGATTAGAAGAGGCAAAATTACTTGCCAAGGATTCTATGGTTTGTTCATGTCAAAACTACATTTAGTGTCTCGTACGGGAAAGTCACCAATTCATTGGCTATTTTTGCATGTGTTGTGGGCAGGGAGGGGACAGGGCCATGACTGTTAGAAAGAGACTGTAAAAGTAAACGGAATTTGTCAGTGACCTATAATGGAAGACAGACTGATATAATTTTCCTACAAAAGCAGAGGAAGCCAGTGACCAATAAAGCAAGGTTTGTTTTTCCTGAGGCATCTATTTAACAAAAAATTTACACAGTTTGTACCAGATTAGAAAAAAGAGGAGAAGGAGAAGGCGCCAGGGGTGCAGGTGGGGGGAATAAAAGGAGAAAGAAAAAGAAGAGAAACATAGCACTTTATTGAGATAAAATTCAATAACTTAAAGATTGGTTTTGAAGAAAGCCAGCCAATCCAGCCAGCACAGAAGCAGAGCACCGATGAGGGAAACTGGGAGAGGGAGAATCTTGTCCACTCGCCTGTCCCAAACTCCATTTCACTAGTGAAATGTTCTTCCTAACTTCTTCCCTGAACCTCCAGGCAACCAACTACCCATATTTTCTCTTAGTGACCTATTT
This sequence comes from Lyroderma lyra, assembly GCA_004026885.1. NCBI lineage: Eukaryota > Metazoa > Chordata > Mammalia > Chiroptera > Megadermatidae > Lyroderma > Lyroderma lyra. The sequence goes on from PVJL010003374.1 coordinate 20,378, forward strand.
TCTGAAAATGGGCAAACTATCATTTAAAAGTTAGTAAAATTAGTTTTATAACTATTTATAAGTTTTTTAAAAGGCACAGAGGAAAAAATATTACCTGTTTATTCTCTACTGGTTCATCCTCCCAAATTTACTTCAAGCTACTGAATATAAAACTCAACACTCAAAACTAAGACTGAAGAACTATTAACACTGCTCATATTGTAAATGAAGGGAAATAATCTGTCAAAGATTGTCTATATGACATATACTGTCTTTAGAGAAAATTGTCACTCATGGAAGCCTTCTCAAACTACACTCTCAAGAACAAGAGTCAGCAAACTATGAACCAGGGGTCAAACCTGGTCTGCTGTGTATTTTTGTAAATAAAGTTTTATTGCAGCACTGACAAACCTATTTATTATATTTACATGTTGTCTATGGCTGTTTTCATGCTGCCCTACACAGGAAAGCAAAGGAGAAAACAGTTATGTATATTATTAAAGTTTTGATATGATTGTAAAATTATCATCCAGATATTTTACATCAATTCGTTTACTGCATTATCTCTCTTTTCAGCACTAAATCAGAGCCTGGCACGTAATGGGAACTTGAATTCACACAACAGAACAGATTGTCAGGTCAAATTCGAACTAACAAAAAATCTTGCCTTAACTTTACCTAAAGATTTCAAAAACACAGGAAATCAAAGGCATAGACAAAATAGAGAAAGAACCTGGACATTCCAGGAAGTTTGTAGTCTTCCTTCATTCAACACACGCTCTCTGTTTTAGAAGAATAACATGGTTTACCGGAAATATTTGTGAGGTACCTGCTATCTATATGTCAGGTATACTTCCTATTTCAGACAACTATGTCTTATAACAATTTTTACACAGTGAGGGTGCATTTAAGTTACCAAATATCATTGTTTTATAACCAGAAAGTTGTATTGCTTATTTGACATTCTGCAGGGAGTCATACATTATAAATTAATAATTATTTACTATAAGTAATAATTAAATAGGGATATTTTGCCGAAGGCATTTTACAAATAAGGACTATTTCTCATAGCAAATGCCCTACTTCTACTTCAAGGAAATTCCATTTGATGAAAAGATTAGATTAAATCACCTGACATTCTTTTTCTCCCTGGAGGTAAGGGCAATGGTGAGGAAGTTTTCTTTCCCAATAGCAATGGATCATGAATCTCAGATAAGCTGCTATAAATCTTTTTCCTCAGCAGTTGGGGATATTTGGTGAGTGATGAATGTCTAAAGAAAAAATAGTCTTCTTATAAACCCCTCACAAATATGTTCCAATTCTGAAAACCAAAGGTTTTATCAACTACAAAAATAGATGATCCACCAATGTATTTGGTTATAATTTTATATTTTTAGAGCATTTCTGCTACCAAATATGCACATACAGAAAATTACTGTTGGAAGAAGTGGAATGATAAAAGGAGAAATCGGGAGAAATGGAGCTTCTCTCCTTAAAGAGAAATAGAGAGAAAAATAAAAAGAATGGAGCTGGAAATATGTAGTGCACTGCATCTTGGGTAATGTAGTCTCTCCAACAGGGTACAGAGAAAGGAAGAGCTGGGTTAGCAATGCTTTGAAGGGTTATGTTCGTTGTTTTTTTTTTTTAAATGCATTTCGACTTTATATCCATTCAAATAACAATAATCTTAAAAGGTATTCTATGTGCAAAAATGTATAAGGAGATTTTTAAATGATTCTGTAATATTCTGTAAAACATAGGAAAGAAAAATCAATCAACAACTCTGAAACACAGAAAAATATATCTTGTTGATGCTGACTCTTAAAAGTAAGACAAGGAAACTAAAAAATACAAGTACAGAATTCAGACTTCAAAGGGAACAGTCAGGAGCACAAATGGTAACACAGAATTTACTCATATAAGAAAACAACTTGAGATGATTTCCCAGAATTCAGAGAAAATGGTCAACGAAATTCAGAGAAAATGAATAAAGATGCAATAAGATGAAACATACTAAAAAACAGAAATCCAATACATAATTATAGAGTGGCCATAAAGAAGATACAACAGATTAAAGAAAGCAATTTCTAAAATTATAAATAAAAAAATCTAATTAAAATAATATTATATATTCGTATTTAAAAACTTACTACATTCCAGAAGTATTTGATGGCAACATTAAGGTAAAATGATAAAGCAAAAAAATTTATTAAGAATCCAGGCGGAGAAAAATTGATCTACAAAATATCAAATATCAGAGTAATCTAAATTACTAATTACCAGGGGAAATTATCAATCTAGAGATTTCTAAGAGTAAGAGAAGAAAATCAAACAAAAATTATTACCTATCAAAACCTGGAATATATAGTATTTAAGAGAGTAAAAACATAAAAAACAATTCATTTTCAATTCAATAATAAAAGTGTCAAGGGCAATATAAGGAAAGTAAAGACATGTCATACTGTGAGATTGAATATCAAAATAGACAATAGCTGCAACAAGCAGCCCAGGAAGCCAACCCATTATATGTAGTAACCAGCCCAGGAAGCCAGCCTGCTATGTACATAGCAGACTTGTAAGAAGTCAGACCAGTACCTCTAGTAACATTTCAGGAAGCCAAACAATAGCTCCTGTAACAATTGACCCAACAGGGCCAGTAAATAAGCAGTAACTGAGTGTTTCCAATTTTTGTCCCCCTTCCACCTAGAACCAATCAGAGAAAGCCAAATATGCACCCTCAACCAAGCACATCAGGATGCCCCTCTTCTAGTCAGTCTGCCTATAGCTTCCAATCAGGGCGTATCTGGAACCTTCCCTTTCGTTACTCTAAAACTTTCCCACTCCTCTGACTGCCTTTGAGTTTCTGCCGAATGCAAGTGATGGTGGCTGACTCTCTTGCTATATCAAGCTCTGAATCAGTAGTCATTGTTTATTATTTGATTGGTCTTCATTGTTTTCTACCATACTTGTGAACATGTATGTGTAGTTATAAGTCAGTTTTAGGAAACTGAATTCAGCACAATTAATAACAACATATGATGACCAAGTAGCATCTTTTGAGATAGTGCAAGGATAGTTTAATATTGAGCCAAGCCAAAGAGTGAGTATATGTTTGGAATACACATATAAAAGTTTTCTACAAATTAATAAGAAATAAGGAAATAAAACAATAAGCAAAGATCACAAAGGTCAATAAACTTAAAAAAATGTTTAAAGTAACTAGCAATGAGAGGTAAAAGTGAAAGATATACCACAAAGAAATAATTTCCTTAGTATAAACCATATTATTAGTTTACACCAAGAATTTAACAGTCTGAAAATTATCTAGTGCTGCTGACAGTATAGGGCAGTGGGAACTCTCATACATTATTTGTGGGCATGTATATTAGTACAAACACTTTGAGGAGCAATTTGGCAATATTCTGTAAATTTAAAATGTTTTCACATTATAACCCTATAGTGCTTAATATGACCCTTGAATGCATGAAACATGAATAGTTTGAATTACAAAGTGTTCTTAGTGTTAAATTCAACAGAGTTTGAAAATTTAGAGCAAAAAAGAAAAGTCTCACTAATATTTGTTATTTTAATTCAAGGTGTCTCAACCTTGAAACTAAACATTTTAGAATAGATTCTTTGTTGGTGGCTATCCTTTGCACTGTATGATATTTAGCATCATTTCTGGCCTTTACCTAGTCATGGTCTAAGACATCTAAAATGTTTTCTCAGTCATGACAATCAAAAATGTCTGCAGACATTGCCAAATATCCCTTAGGGACAAAATCAACCCTAAGAATAAGTCTTAATTACATGTTGAAATGAAAAACTTTTATATACATATGAAAATGAATGAGCTATTTATATCTTACAATAAGAATATATCTCAAAAACACACTCTAGATAAAAAGAAATACACATTTTTAAATGTTAAATACATTGTGACATAATACATGCAAAGTTTTAAAACATCCAAAAGACTAGATTGTTATGGCCCTCAAAATATCTAGTAAATTTCTAAAAAATTTCATATATGGCACAGCAAATTCATGACAGTGGTTACTTTTCGGGAATGCAAGGTAGGACTGGGGTCCTGGGTGCTTATATACAGAGGAATTAGCACTTATATCAATAATGTTATATTTCTTTAACACATGAAGTCAATGTAACCAAACAATAATATTTGATAAAGCTGGGTAGTGGTATAAAGACTTGTAGCAATATATCATCTGTCTTACAGGTTTGAAATATTTTATAATTTAAAATAAACAAATGCACAAATATACATATATGCATGCTTTCAATGTTTTATAAGGTGGGATCATATATAAACTGCATGTAATCTGTCTTGTAATATGAGTATGCTTTCACTTAAAACAAATCAGAAATGACATATTCTCTCCGTTTTTCATTGACTGTCATCAAAAAGTTTCTGTTTGAAACTTAAATACAGTCGTTTAGCTATCTCTTCTTTGCTTCACTTTATTTCAACAAGTGCTCAGAATCATTATCCACATGCCCAAGGGTACTTAATAAAGTATCTTCCTAATAAAAGTAGTTCCAGTCCTCTAACATAAGTGTAGGTAAAATATGAGAAATAACATTTATTTCACTAGGATAAACTTCACATGTATGGATCATAGTGTATTTAAACACTTTTCTATAAATGAACATAAGTTTTTTTCTGAATCCCCCACTATTATAAAGAAATGAAATGCTAACTTATTTACATAACTCTATAGTCATATTTAAAAAAAATTCCAATAAAGATGACCATAAGGAAAATAGATAGGCATATTATTAAAGTTTTTATATTATTGTCAAATTATCATCCAGATATGTCATACCAATTTACATTAATTGGTTACATCATAATGTGACAACTCAAAAGATCCAGTAATACTTTCTAGATGTTATATAATCTGCCCTTTCCATTTAAGAAAAGAGGCACTAATAAGATGCAATTAGTGTCTGTTGTTATGACTTTTCAGATTATCTCTTTCTTTAAATGTTGTAGTGAATTTTGAGTGCTTCTGTCCTTCTTCAATTGATCTCATTCATACAAGATCTGGCAGGAATTTCTTGACCTTTCTGAATGACACATGTTATTCCCTACCTGGAATTCTTTTGGTGTAAATAGAAGCTCATGCGTTTTTTTCCCCATAATTTCAAGTGATTTTATTTTCAAATTTAAAAATTAGAAAACATTGGTTAAAGAATTTCTTTGAAAAATTCTTGAAAGTAGACAGTTATATTTAACAAGATAAATAAAGAAGTTAAGAACAAATAAATCATAGTTCAAAAAATAAAAGTGAAAAGAAACTATAATGAGGCATACAGTTTAGAAAATAAACTAAAAATATTGGAAAAATAAACATGCAAATTACATCAATGAATGAAAACCAGTTGAACACTTCAATTTAATTTAATTCCATAAATGTTTATTGAATACTTAGTATGTGCCAGGTACCACTAGGTTCTCAGAAGTTAGTGGCAAATAAGATAGACAGACAAAGGACTTCCACCCATGAAATCTAGTCTCATAGGAAATATATTGAACAAGTAATGACAAAAGTTATATATGTCACCAAAAGAGAAGTTCAGGATGAATGAAGTCCATATCAAGAGTTTTCTAAAAAGATTGGAGAGAACCTGGAACATATTTCCACATACATGTTTTCTTCCCCATCATCACTGATCAGCTATAGATCAGCCAACATCATATTTAATACTGAAATACTAGAAAGAAAAACTTTTAACATAAGAAATAAGACGAGATGACTGCTGTTATCAGTAACATTTTTTTATATGTTCTCACCAAGACAAAATGCACAAAAAACAGTTTAATATTGATCATATGGAAAAGAAGCAGACATGAAACATTACTTATTTTAGTGAATTAAAAAAGATAAATAGCTTCAATAATATATATATTGTAGGGTATATACTCTATTCCAAAGACTAGGTTTGAAAACAAAAAACAGAAATGGTGAATACAAGTTTTCAGTCCAGTGGATAAAGACAGACAAGAAATTATTACTTTATAATGTGACTAGCAGAAGTACCAAAAGTGAACACAGTTTCATGGTAATAGGAAGGCAACTAACTCTTTGTAAGTGGATCAGAAAAAGGTTTACCAGAAGATGTCGACAAAATAAAGCCCTGTAGGATAAAAATGTAGAGATGGGAAGATATTTCTGCACAGCACAATTGTTGATTTAAAAGTGTAGTATACAGGCACAGGGCTTGAAATGTGGTGGACAATGTGGACCAGCAACAAACCACGGACACCATAGAGGAGTTTCTGGATCTAATCAGGCTAAGCCTGGATGAGCGAATTGACATGAAAATGAGAAATGACAGATATCTTTATGGTAAATACCATATTTATGATCAACATTTAAATATAATACTGGGAGATGTGGAAGAAACTGTGGCTACTACAGAAATTAATGAAGAAACATATGACGAGTTATATAAATCAACAAAATTTAATATTCCAATGCTCTGTGTCTGGGGAGATGGTGTTGTGTTAGTTGCCCCATCACTGAGTTGGCTGAAACAAAGAAATTATTCTGTATGCAAAATAGGAGATTTTGTATAACCACCTCTTTAAATGTAGAAGATATTTGAAAAATATATAGCTGAGTAAATTTTGATACTGAGAGATGACCAACCCTTTCTATACCTGAAATGAATTGATTTTCAGATAACTTACAAATTCTTAAACTAAATGACATTTTTATTTGTCTCTCACCCTTCCAAAAAATGTGATCACCAAGATGCAGCACTCTTTTTCAGTTGTTTTGCTCATTGGGTTTTTTCAAACAATTTCTGATTTTTTAAATTTAAATTAAATTTGGTGTTAGAGGGGAACCAGATGTATCAGAATGAGGTTTAGTAAATTATATAAATGACTCATCACTGTTTTATACACCTAACATAGTATGTCAAATGTAATTGAAAAATAAAAAGTCTCACGACGAAAGAAACACATTTGATGTTTTCTTTTTTAATTCAAAAGAAGTGTAGGATGTAAGAGAGACTGTGGCACATTTTACACATTGTTAAGAAATCAGTGTGGCTGAAGCATATGTAGGAGATTGGAGAGGAACAAGAAATCAGTTTTGAGATGTAACAATAGTTAAAGCATAAAAGGAATTTAGACTTTCCCCAAAAAACAATGAGCAATGATAAATGGACAACAAGCAGTGGAGTGGCCCAAATTTGTGTCTCAGAAATGCATTCAGAAGTTAAAGGCATATTTAGAAATTATTGCAGTAATCCAAGTGACAAATGCTGTGACCACTATGACAACGGCAATGGGGTTGGGAAAAAAGGCTGAATTCTAAACATAATAAAGCCCTAGAACTCATGGACTTGGAGAGGGGCAGGCAATGAGAAAAACAGTCCAACATGACTCCATGATGGATGGTGGTACAGCCACTGAATTTGAGAACATAGGGATAAAGTATTATAAATGTAAAAGTGCAGATTGTAAATGTTAAGATGGAACATTTAGACATGTTGAGTTTGAGACACCTGTGCAATGTTCTAATAGGAAATGTCCACTATGCAGTCTGGTGATCAGAAAGAAGTGGGGTGGAGAAGCAGAATTACGAGTCATCAGTGCATGCACAAGACACTAATTTCAGCTCTTGTGGATAGAAATGATCACTCAAGGCAAGTGAATAGGTCAGACAAGATCCTTTTCTCCCCACTACCAGTAGACCCAGAGGAACAAATACATTTTTGAAACACTATTAACCTGTTTTTAAAGTGATGAACGAATGACTTGAAAGCCCATTCATTTAAATATGGGTGCAGTTAGCATGAGGTAGTGCTTTCTGTACCAGTTAGTTATTCTTTCCTGAGATTTGAGCACTAAGGTTAAATAAATCATTAGATTTCATAGTGTGGGATCTTAGCATAGAAGAATTTTCCCTAAGAACACATAACTGAAAAAGATTACTGTTTATGTATGAGGGCTGTCCGGAAAAAATCCAGCCATAAATTCCTCTATTTTTCATATTACATGGCTGGATACTTTCTGGACAGTCCTTGTATATTCTTACCTGTTGAACATGATCTGAATTTTCTTTAGATATAGAAAAACAAATTAGCATGCATTGGGTTAAGGATATGTCATTATCAAATCTTATCAGGAAGAAGAATAACGACGAGCTAAACAGATGAGTATTTCTGGTCTATAGCCAATTATGATTAAAATTTATTTAACAATGATTGTATAGTAGCTACTATAAGCCAGACATTTGGTTAAAAAGAAGAGATTTGGTTTTAGCTTCTCTGAGATCGTAGTCTATTATTTAACTAGAAAAACAGACTTAAGAGTCATAGTTTCCCTTAAGTAGGAGTATCATCAGCTAAAATATAGAGCCCCATTTAGTTATTACTAAGAATTAGTAAGCATGATAGGAAATCAAACCTGTCTCTAAGAACGAGAAGATCAAATGCTTTTTTTAAAAAAAGTTAATCAAGCTTTCTCTCATTTTGAAACTTTATCTGGATAAAATTGAATAGGATCTTTGGTCCCTTTGGCCCTTTCACTATGGCGCTATTCTTCACGGGATTTGTTTTGGGAGGTGGCGGTCGCCTTCTATGTGTTTTTCCAGGAAGTGGCTCATGATTTTTACTACGTATAAACTCAAGCCAGGAGACCCCTGCAGGCAAACGATGGTAAGTAAGCACCTTAGTGAGCACACACCCTGAGAGGGTAGATGCAGTAGACTCTTCATAACAAAGAGGTGAGGAGGGTGCAGTGGAACGGGAGGAGGAAGATGAAGAGGAGGATGAGGAGAAAGACAAGGAGGAGCGAGAGGATGGGAACCCCTTCTGAGGCTGAGAATTGCTACTTCTTTTAACATAAAGCAGCCAGTCAATAGCCTGGAGCTGTTCGCTTACAACTTTGTTCTCAGGGGCTACTGTCAGCCATTTTTTCTTCCTGTGAAGCTCCTGGATATCAGGTTCAGATGCAGGAAAAAATGGTGACAGCTTCTCTATTCCTTCAAGGTTGTCTTCAAGAGCTTCATCAGGCTGATTTTCTTTCACAGGAAATGGGAGACAAGAAGAGAAAGTCTCTGGTAGGAAAAGAATAAAAGCTAATTTCACCTCTATTTCTCCCTCAGAATTAGACTCAGGTGTGGGTATGACAAACAGCGTGGCACCACGAGGATCTTTTTTTCTTGTAAGATGATGACACTGAGGTTTTATGCAGGAAACACAAGCTAAACAAACCACATAATTTGATGAAAGGCGTGGACCAGGATAAGGATTTGGCTTTCCCCTCATCCTTCGCAAGACAATCTGCCTACAGAGATCCCTCTGAATTCTGGCCTTGGACAGAGAATTAATAATTTTATGTATAGCATCATCTGGAATGTTTCCACCTTTAACAATGCAGGGATAAATGTAATTAAAATTCCATAAAACTTCTTTATTTGACTCTGTCTTTGCAAAAAGGTCAAAGCTGCTTTGACTCTGGATTCTGGAGCCCATTGTGGAAGCAGCTATGTTTCTGGTGCAGCTTTTGGAGCTTGATAATGATTGACCTGAGACATTTGGTTTGAGATGGGGCAAAGATAAATCTGTAGCTCTGTGTTTGTCATTTGATAAAATGACGCTGTGAAACTTGGAGTGACTCACTGGTGAGCTCAGAGTCCTGAAGGCATGATCAAGCACCATCTGAGATGTGGGCTGGATCAATGGCAAACTCTGAGTCTGGTGGAGAGAATGTGCTAAAGGTGATTTTTGTGGTTTTGAGTTAGATGATGTTAAGCTCAGAACACAAGGATTAGGGCTCAATACAGGTGGTGTCTGAGGTCTGGAATCAGGTAACAGTGGATTCAGAGCCATTTGATTGGGCTGCAATAATGGTGATGTCTGAAGCAAGTCATTTGTTTGAGGCATAGAGTTGAGTGATGGTGAGCTCAAAGATCTTTGATTATGCTGTAATAAAGATGTCCAGAGACTGTCTAGGACACATGATTTCTGAGGCTTGGACTGAGGTAATGTTGACCTAATGGCTCTTTGATGAGATCTCAATGATGATGATGTCCAGAGGATGTCTAGCGAAGGTGTTTCTTCGTGTTTGAAGGTGAAAAATGATGAACTTGAGACTCTTTGGTTAGACTTTAGTGCAGGTGATATCCGGCGAAGATTTAGAGAAGGTGTATTCTTAGGTTGAGGGAGAGATAATTGTGAAGTCAAGGCTGTTTGATTGGACTCCAGTGATGATGATGTCTTGTTGAGGTCAAGTAAAGATGTTGTCTGAGGCTTGGGATGAAATAAAGGTGAGCTCATGGCTCTCCCATTAGGCTGCAATAAAGTTCTCTGGTGGAGGTCTAGTGAAGGTACAGCCTGATGTTTGGAGTGACACAATGGTGATTTCAGAACCCTGTCATGGAAACTCTGTGAAACTGTGTCCTGAGACTTGGCAGAGGATCTCTGCACCTTCTGGTTAGAGCTTAGTAGGGGTGCTGCAAGGTGATTACTATGGGACTGCACTCTGACCACAGGCTGGTTATTTGGCTGATTTAGATTTTCACCTGTATACTGCTTTAATGAGCTGGTTGTTTCTATTTGGTAAGAGTGTCCTAATGGCATAAACTCTTGATCATAATATGCTAGTGGCACCATCTTATGATAGTGGCAGAAGTCTTTTTGAATGCAGTTGACTGATGGGGAGGTTTTAGTAACTGATAGAGTCTTTCAGCTGGATTCCATGAACAATGGATACTTTAAATAAATAATAGTCTTTTGTAACTTTAACTTTTATCTTATAACCTCTCTGTTAAGACTGAAATATTACAGTGTCTTAAAATTAGGTTGTAGATGAGGTTGTAAAAAGGTGTCACCATTTGAGATACTCCTGTCTTCTTTTTAGTTTTCTAGAGTTTTTCCTGTTTTCTTTTAGTTTCCTAGAGTTTTTAACCTCTTGATAAAATATTCCTGTTAAGAAAATAGTAAAGAGAGTTCAGAAGAGCTCCTGATAGGAATATTAATTTTCTCAAACAATTTATTATAGTGATGAAAGCACAGACTTTATATTAAATCTCAGCCACTTATTCTGTATATAAATTTTGAATTAAACTTTCTAAACCCCAGCTGTCCATCAGTAAAATAGATAAGTACAATATTTAATTTATTGAGTTAAATACCAAATATATATATATATATAAAATGTAACAATGCCTAAGATATAAGATGTTCAATAAAAAGTAATAGCTATTTCTAGTATTCTTTTCATGATTGTTTTAGTAAAAAACAATCTGTGATGTTTGTTTCATGAAGTAAGAGAATCTTAGAAGAAAGTGAAAGGAAAGTTTTTCTGAAATGTTAGTTTTCAATTTAGATTAAATTGTACATCATTACCACCTTTTAGCATACTTCCAAGAGAATCCATAATTCTGTTGAAAGTCTTTATTTTTTAGTCTTTACTCTTGTTCTATTTGTCACCATTTCAGCTTTGAAACCGTTGACTACTACCTTTTAAAACTAGTGTCTTCATTCATGTCTGTTATTTCTCTCTATTCTGATTCTCTGCTTTCATTTTCTTATTTTTCTGTAGGACTTCATTGAATACTTTCACTCTTGCCTCAGTGTAGTTCTCAAATTATGTCACCGGTTCTCTTCTAATTTCATTTCATTTTTAAGTATCATATTAATTATGTTTAGGATTTTAAAATGAGCTATAGAAACTTTATAAAAAACAAAACCTTGCTGCTGGCCAAAAGTAATCCAAACATTTACCATTTAGAAAAGATAAATACACAGCTTCTTAAAAGGTAACATATAACATGACATTATATTAGTGTGTTTTTCATAATTAAGGGTTTGTTCTTCAAATTTTAAGGCTAAAACATAAACTATAACAAAAAACTGAGAATAATTCTAATAGACCCTAAGATTAACCAATTAAATCATTGGACTTTAGGTCCTTAAAGAATAAGAACTGTCAGAATTTAGTTTCATGATTCATTCTACGCTTCCATGACTTACCAACCTAATTTCTGATGGACAAATTTATTTCTCATATATGCAAACTTATCAATTAATTGACTATAGATTCTATTACTGCTAAAATATTTTGTATGTCAAAGTGTATTTTTAAATATTTAATCTAATTTATATTTATTTTAAAGTACATCTTATTGATATCTTTATTTACTTGCTTTTAAGTCTTGAATCATACCTCGTAGAATTCTCCAAGTGCCAACATTATTTACCCACCAATGGCTTTCTAACCTTTTGTCTTAGTTCTGGTTTTCTCCTTAGATTCAAAATTACATTTCCAACTAATCATCAGTCTTTTCTGCCCAAAATCCCAAAGGAAATTCAAACACAAAATATTCAATAAAGTTATTTCTCCACCTAGAGAAATTTCTTTTTATCTTCTATCTCAGTTCCTAAAACCTAGTTATCCAATTCAGAATCTTTGAAATTATCCTTCCAGCTTCATTCCAAAACCAGTTAGACACTAAGACCTGTTGATTTCAGCTCTCCCATATCTTAATCCACCTTATTCTATCCAATTTCACTATTTCAGGTTCTACAATAGACACATCTAATCTAGAGTAGTATATTATTATATTAATTTCTATAACTCTTTCCCCGATAATGACACTCATGCTTTCTTCTTCTCTGCCAGATATTCAGGAGCAAACTTTTGCTAGTGAAAACACCTTCTGCTCACGCAGGGACTGTCTTTGTTATTTCTGCATGAGTAATAAACACTGAAGTTAATTGTGATTGTTAGATTTAGTGTGATGTGATTTGACATCCAATGCTTTAAAGAATGGAGTGAATGGCACACCCCACTACATCCTATGTGGCACCCTACCAAGCTTTTAGATGTTAATATGGAATAATTCTATGACCTTGAGGTGTGCAAAGATTTCATAAACAAAACATAAATAACAGTAACCATTAAAAATTGATAAATTAAAATTAAGAACTCCCCATCATCAAAAGATATTTAGAAAGAGTGAAGGCAAATCAAAGAAAGATTATTTACAATACATATATCTGAAAAAGACTTACATCTGTGATAATTGCATGTTGCTAAGAAAAAGACAAACACTGTAATTAGAATAATGGACAAAACATTTAAACAACCACTTCACAAATGCAAGTACCTAAATGATAACACGTATGTTTGAAATGCATGTTTAAACCAGAGAGATAATATTACACAATATCAGAATGCGATTAAAACCAAATAAAAACAGATAGAGCCAAGAATTGTTTATTATAGAGATTAATTAGTACACACACACACACACACACACTGCAGATATACATATTACTATATTCTGCTCCTGGGTACATTCCGACTGGCATGCAATGTATGAATATTCGCACCAAAATACTAGGATGTTCATTGGATCATTATTTATAATAGCTCCAAAGTAGATTAACTATCACTCAATAACAGAATATGTAAATAAGTTGATATATTCATTCAATAAATACCAAAGAACAATGAAAATTAATAGGAAATCTAGCACCATGAAACTGCATGGATGAATCACATACAAAATGTTGCATAAAAAGAATTATACACAAAAATCTATTTCATACTTTTATAATAAGAATACCAAATAACTTCATACTTATAATGGTGTTAATAGCCAAGATAATATTACATCTGAGGAGGTAGAGATTAAGGGTATACACTAAGCTTCTCGAGGAGTTACAATGTTCTGTTTCTTGACCTGGATGATCATTATATCAAATCCAGATTGTAATAATTGAGTTCTAACACTTTTGCTATGTGTATTTTTCTGTTTCTTAACTTCAGTAAATACTTTTAAAATGCATAACTTGATGCTAATTTGAAAGGACACATCTGACACAAAATTACACTGAAAGGTGAAACATTAAAGGATGAACCAAGTTGCGGCATAACAGCTGCAATGAAAAATTTGTAAAAACAAGAATAAAATGTGAAAGTTATGCTATCAGATAGAGAGGAATAAAGAAATTCAAAACATCTGAAACTAATAAGAATCTATTTCAGACAAAAACATTTCTGAATTTTTTCTACTTTCAAACTTGCTTAGCAAATGGCATTCCCATTTTTAAGAGTACGTTTTGCTAAAGCATATAAATATTAAAAATAACTCAACAAGTGATAGAATGGAATGAACCTATAACTATGGAAGAAAATGAATACCACTTGTGAAAGAATTAACTTACAGTCTCTGTGCCCAAACTTTTTTACAGTTCAGTTTTTTCAAACTTGTCAAGAAGAGATATTTATAATGTTATATAAATTTTTCAGAATATGATATAAAATATTCTCATTTTTATGTAGAACTATTATACATAATTCTGATATTAAAATATGACAAAAATTTCAAAGAAAAATAGTAGTGATATCACTTATTCCATATGCAAAATTCTTAACTAAAATAAAACAATTTAAGATTACAATGAAATAACTGTCATCAACTTGATCTTATTCAAACAATATAATGATGATTATTAGGAAGCATTATAATTCATCATGTTTATAATTCACAAATAAATTTTAATAGACACTCAGAAAGTCATTTTATAAAATCTAACTTCCAGTCTCATAAAACTCAATAAACTACTAAGAAAAAAAGTAGTTATTGAAACAACATCAACCTAAAAGCAAATATAATTATTCATTTGGTATTGAAACATGAACTAGTCCCATTATAGACTGATAATAAACAATTCCCTCCTATCATTAGTACAACTTAGCATTATTTAGAAACATTGGGAAATATATGTAGTAAAGAAAAGAAAAAATATATAACTGTTGAAAAGGCAGTAAATAAATGATCTCTCTATGCATATTATATGATTGAAAACCCAATTTAGAACATAGCAAACCAATACAATCAATAACATATTAAATTTCAGAGAGTTCAGTAAAGTCACTCTTTGTTAAGTCAATATGTATAGATAAGAATTTTCCTAAATATCAACATTTAACAGGGTAGATGATGACTGTAAATACTTCGTGTAAAATTAGTTCTAAAATTCAATAAATAAACAAACATCGTATACAAAAATGAACAATTAAAATTTGCATAGAAAAGAAATACAATGCCTAGTAATTATAAAACTGCAACAATTTGCTATGTTTGGTTCTTTTTTAGCTTTCATTTCCCTTTCTAATGTCCATATGCCCTTTGTTTCTTTATTTTAGTTACTTTTTCAAAACAAATTTTCAATAAATAGAAAAATTATAATTGGAGATGGAATAATTTTGCTACTAATGAATAGAAACAAGCTGAAAAATCAGTAATGGTATATAATATTTAAAAACATAATTAAGTAACTTGACCTAATAGATATTTACAGAACATTCTACTCCAAAACATTCTTTTTGAGTGCACATGAAATATTCACAAAATATTATATAGCACATACCAACTCTCAATAAATTCAAATGGGTTCAAATCATACATAGTATATCCTTAGATTTGGCAATGAAATCAAATTATAAATCAATAACAAAACTATATGTGTAAAAATAACCAAATATTTAAAATTAAATAATATACTTCTAAATAACCCATTGATCAATAAGGAGACAAAGAGAAAATTAGGTATAAATGGCTATATTAGAAATAAAGAAGTACTCAAATCAATGACATTAGCTTGTTCCTTAAGAAATTAGAAAAAAGAAGAGTGCATTAAACCAAAATTATGTAACAGAAAGAAAACAATACAAGTTAAGAAATTAGTAAGAAAAACCAGAAAAGGATATTAAAAATAAGTTCTTAGAAATCAATGAAATTAAAAACATATAGCCATACATATCAAGAAAAAAATAAAAGAAAGCATGAATTTAAAATGTCAGGAATAAGACAGCTGATGTTACTATAGACTCTACTGATACTAAAAAGAATAATAAGGTAATACTGGGAAAAATATTACACCAACATACTAGACAACCCAAATAAAAAGGACATGTTTCTTGAAAGACACAAATTGCCACAGCTCATTCAAGAACAAATAGAAAACCTGAAGATCTTTATATCTATTAAATAAACTGAATTTCAACTTAAAATCTTCCCACAAAGATAACACCAGACTCTGATATTTTCACTGGTGCATTTAAGGAAGAAATAATACCAATTCTGCACATACTCTGCCAGAAAATTAAAATGAAAAAATTTCTTCCTAATTCATGGTAAGAAATTTAAACAAAAATATTATTAGACTAAAAATATATATATATGTAGACTAATATTACTCATTTTAGATGTAAAACTTACAGAAAACATTTTAGCAAATCAAATGTATTCATTTACATAAAAATGATGCACCTCCCCAAAATCCATGAACCCAATCATGAGAAAAAAAATCACACAAGCCCAAATTGAGAAAAACTCTACAAAATATTTCACCAGTACTCATTAAAGCAACAAAGTCATGAAAAATGAGCAAAAACAGAGAAACTGTCATTGATTTGGAAAACTCTAACTGCTGTGACCAAGGCAACATGGTATGGTGGATGGGATCTCAACCAGCTAAAATACATTAATGGAAAAGCTGGTGAATTTTAATTAAAATCTGTAGTTCAGTTAATAGCATTGTACTAATGTAATTTTTTTTTGTTTTGTAAATATGCCATGATTATGCAAGATGTTGGCATTAGGCACATGCTTCAAGTTGAAAAAATATGTAAGATGTAGGCCTCCAGAAAACCCATACAATGAAAACATAAATAATGCATCAATGCCTTACAAGTTGGTGACGCTTGGTTTAGCACTTATAAAAGTACTCAGTATTCTTGTTTCATATAGATTAATTTTCTAACAAGTCTTACTTTAGTTAATACTCAGAATATGAAATACTTAATTTTTTTTAGTCTGGAGTAAACTAGCATTGTTTATTTTAATCTGTTCAAAATTTTGTCTTGTTTAAACCAAATCAATTCCCACCCTCCACACTCTCACTATCTAAAATGCCATTTGTCCTATATTAATATATTTACAATTCAAGAGATTTGAATTTAGAAAACTTTTTGGAAGTCAATTCTTAATGCGCCTAACTCAGAGTGAGCATAGATCACTCTGAGAAGATAGTCCTCTTTTAAGAACCAATTGCATAAGATACTCTGGCTCAAGTGTACAGATGACTTCAAAAAATCCTGAATAATCGAAGGCTTATCTTTAGACATGAAAACTTGGGCATGAGTACCTGACATTTCTACTTTGTAGAGCTCAGATATTCAGTTCTCTTCTTTCCCCAAATATAAACCAACAAGAATATCTCTCAGATTAATACTTCAAAACTACCTTCTCTGAACTCTATCATAGATACACGTTAATGTATACGTATTTTTTATTGTGAAAGTGGCTTTCACCAAGAAAAGTTTCATAAAAACTAAAAATCTGGCTATTTCAAGAATTCTTAGAAGCAGAAACTTGAGCTGTTACTTTCAATGTAGGTGATCTTATAGTCTATAAGCCACTTTCATTCTCGGTGAAGAAAAGTAATCATGAGAGGACTGTGTTGCAGTGTACGAAAAAATAAATATATTTTCTGGGTTACCACTTCCACAAAAAAACTCTACAACTTTCTATTCCAGGTAAGAAATGTGAACAAATTCTGCTATTTTCCACCTGTAATCAAGTTGTCACTCAAATGTAGGAATCTTTCAGTGGAATGGCCTTGAAGCAACCTTACCCATGAGTTCTGCAAGAACCCATCCAGAAGCCAAATAGCACCACCATGCAGCTACACTGTCTCTCCTCTCTGTTCTCATCTCTTAGACAAGTTCAAGAACCATGGGCTTGATGTGTAAAGAGCAAACACTAAATACATTAAATATGTTTAACAAAGCTACAAAATAATGTGCTCTGTAAAAATCTATTAATTTGCATGCTTCTGTATGACTTTTTAAAATATAATTTCAGAAAAACTTCCTCAAAAACAACTTTAAAATGTCCACCTTCAATATCATAACAGAACAGTGTTATACCTGTCTTCTTCCCCCATGACAAGGCCATAGGGTATAGCAAATCTAAATCAAGCCTGAAAATGGAAAAGTTTAGAGAATGAAGGCAGAGTGGGAACTTGGCATGGTGTGAATCCAGATCAATTTTCAGCATTGTTTCCCATCCACAGGATTCAGCTGTTGTCATATTTTAGAAAATATCCCTGCACAGTCCATATAGAAGAGCACTTTGTGGACACACACAAAAAAATCATTTTCTGAAATATTACAGGCACAGTAGAAGGAAGATTAGGGAACCCAATCCAAGAAACTATTTAAAAGCCAATTATAATAGTATAAAAAGATAAAGATTATTAGGGCACATGCAATCTAAACCTAAAAAGGGGGTAGTAAACCAGATACAGATATAAAACAAAACAGAACACAATAGAAAAGTAAAGAAAGTGTCCTGGAAATGAACAAAGATTATTTCAGGAGTTGAAATAAGAAACAAGAAAAGAAGGTTACAGAGCCTAGTATATGAGAACCTCTGAGTGATTTATATTTGGGAGAAAGAGGGAAAAGGAAGGAAAGGGACAGAGGGAGGAGGAGGCAGGAAGAAGGCAGACACGTGAAGGATACAGTACTGGAGTAATAAGAGAAAGAAACGTGAAAGGACAATTTTTAAAGTCCAGAAAATAATTTTTAATGTTATTCATAGAATCAAATTACATAGAGATTTTGAGAGTGGTGACTTCAAACCAGTCATTGAATTCAATGACGTATTTGAAAGGACAGTTCCAGAATAGTAATGTGTGAAATGGAGCCACTACCATTAGCTTGACTTTGAAAAACTCGACTAGAAGGTTTAACAGTTGAAAAGGTTATCATTGAGGGATGTCTGGTTTCTGTTGTTTAGAATAGAGAAACACTCAAATATATTGATAGACACAAGAAAAAAAAACATGGAAAAAAAGTGATGGCATACGGCATAGTCCAGAGACAGAAGAATTAGTTGTGCTATTAGAGGTCCATTTTTTTTTTAAGGAGAATTGAAAGAATAATTCAGAGGTTAAAACAAACGAAGTCCTCAAAATGAAACAAAAACAGTTCCTTTTACTGACCTATCACATACATTAAAAATGATAAAAGAAGTAAGGGAGGGAGGAAGAGAGGGTGAGAGGAAGGAATGAAGGAATAAAGGAAAGCCAAAAGAAAATTCTCTTTCGTGGCACTTTTAGAAAATAACATAGTTTGTCAATGTCTGAACATCTAAGTGTGTTCATCTTTGTGTTACTGTGTATGAGGTCTTTATGTTATATTATGTCTACCTTTTGTCACAAATACTGCAAATATTTTCCTTAGGTCATTTTTCTTAAAAATTTATTATATCTGACTGATTAGCTCTGGCCACCGATATGATTATTTTATTCAAGATTTATGTTTTTTTGAGTTTTATTTGTGATATCTGTGAGAACATAAACAGGAGTTCAAACAAAATTAGTTCAACTAACCCACAAGACAACAGACACCAAAGTAAATAGCTAATGGTGTCTAATAATATTGATTTGATTAATTATAAAAATGATCAACTTATTCAACATAAAAGCACAATGAAAAAGCTTTGAGGCTCTTTCCACTCTCAAGTAAGAGAAGTGTGTGTGTGTGTGTGTGTGTGTGTGTGTGTGTGTTGCCAAATCAAGAATGTTTCACTTTCATAGTTAAGGTTTTGTGAGAAGTGAACTTGTCACATGGAAAGTCCAGTAAGTCTTCAAAAAAGTGACATATGAACTAGAATTTTGAAAGATCATTTCACCATTGAAAAGGTCTTCTTGTGAAAAGGTACAAAAGAATGAAAGAACCTCACACATTCAGGGACAGTGAGACATTTACTGTGGGAGTAACACAGGACACTGGAAGAGTAGGGGCGGGGGGATGACCTTTGGAATGACGGGGTTGGAAGCAGATTCAGAAGGGCCCGTCATTCTTAAAAACATGTTATCTCATTCTGGTTGTAACTGATGAGCAGGGGAAACAGTCAGCTAGGGAGGTGAGACTTTAGGTTGAACATGAAAATTCAGACTGTAAATTACCTATGTAGGAACCAAGTACCACAGTGTCTTGCTAATGGACTGCATGTTTTTAATACAAAGTTTAATGACCTCAGTGTGTTTTATTAGAAATGAATATGCTTAAAAAATCAATCATGTAATTTGGTATTAAGTTCATATCATTATTGGTCTATCTATCAATTTTATTATGGAACCAATATAACCTTTGAGATTGAGACTTTAGGTATCTCTTCAAAGCCAATAAATCAATCGCCCCATAATATTTGCAACAAAATGATTGAATGAAACTACATGTTGGAATATGCTATATTGTAATCTCTGGGCTAAAACTTGCATAAACATGTTTTCCTTTTAAATGAAGGCACAATTGAACAATCCAAACATCTTGACTATACGAAAGTCGAAACTATCAATGATAATAAAAAAAGGATCATATTTTCATAAGATCAAACATTTCTGCAAGCAACTGTCTTCCTAGAAATGGTCACTAGGTTTAAACCAGACAGCACCGATAATAATGCAAGGGAAATGTGATACACAGGTCTCTAGAAACCAGCTGTGCAAACAAAGGGAAGAACCTTATGGAAAATCATGACACATTAAGAGACCTGTTGATTACATTGCATGTCTAATTCAAGATATTTCGCTTATACAAAATCAAGAACATAATCTCAAATGGATAATATGATAGGCCACACATTGCCTTCATAATGCTTAATTCGTGTTTCTCACTTGACAGAACACGCCTTGTAGTCTGAATCAAAAACGATAAATTTCAGTAATGCAGATTTCGTTCCAAATCCATTAAACTAGTTAACATATGTGCATGCTATTTCTATATTTTTGTATATTTGATAATGGCAAAATGCTCATCATTTTAAGATAAAAACTTAATAAGATTTTTAGATATTATGTTTGAGAAATAGCTAGCAATATTAGTCTTCTTTTCTAAGTACAAAAAATTAGTTTTCTCATTATGACAATAAACTAAAATATTTACCATGATAATAGGTAGCACTAGTACTCTGTAATTCACTTCATGTAAAAACTGCATAAGCTTTTGCTTATTGGAACATAAGACTTGGGGAAATAAACTATTATTAATGTCTTCACCTAAATTTTCACTATTTTTAAAAAGGTTCTTTATTTAAAAGATAAATCTAATTCTTCTATACCCTTGATTTTAGGATTACAAATTTTTTGTCTGAGATCCAGAGTTGTTCTTTTCCCAGTATCTCTTCAAATAATCCCAGAAAAAAACAAATTATAAACATAGATAATTAACTTTTGATCATTTTATGTACCTAGTTGATGTCTGCTGTTTTAAAATGTATACATTTAAAAAATCTTTTTATAATAGACAATTCTAAATATTTTCTCTTGAAAACATTGTCTGTGATACTATAAAAGAAATATTGCTACATACTCATATTTTTCCTAAAACATTGCATTGAAAGTATAAACAAAAAATTTAAAACTCTATTTAGACTTTTGATATCACAACTATCTCAGATCAAGAAGGTTCCATTACTTATTTATTGCTTTTCTATGCCTCTACTTCCCAAATATTTCTATCACAGAAAACTAGGGAATGGCAAATGAAGTAATATTGAAATAATTATGATGGTAATAATAATAAACACCATTTATTCGGTACTTGACATATGCATTAACTTTTTAATGTTCTGCAACAATCACTTTAGTAGATATTAATATTAATTCTGTTTTTGTGTAAAAAAATGACCTGGAGGGAGGGGACGCTAAATATAAGGTGATGGAAAGAGAAATCACATTAGGTGGTGAACTTATTGTACAAGCTGACCATGCACTGTAGAATTGTATGCCTGAGACCTATGTATTTCTTGCTAACAGATGTCACCCCAAAAAGTCTAACAATAAAAATAAATGAAAAAAAAATGACCTGGCCCTGTGGTGCACACACACTAGGTTTGACTTCGTGATTTTTCTCTTCAAAGGTAGATGAGAAATATTCTATTTGGCCTTTCCCTCTGGATAGAGAAGGCCATTTAATTTATGTTTTTCTATCTTTAAAGGATAAGTAACCATCAGAATCATCATCTCCTCTCTCTGCATCTCCCCCGACTGCTGCCAGCATCTGTTTTCAGTCATTTTCTACATACCTTCCAAGGCTTTACTCTTCATCTCTCTGACCTTTTCTCTCTGACCCAGATCCATGCACCTTTTTTTCTCAATTTGCACTCATTTTTCCTAACTCCTACTCCTAAACCCTTTATTTCACATCTAGTTCATTGCTTTTATATGCTTTCCTACTTTCAATACTATCAAAAATTGCTGTCAATAATTTTAAGGATTTGAGGTGAAATCCAGATATTTATATTGAACAACAGTGTCAGCAAGCACACATTTAATGTAAACAGTATGTTTATAAACCCTCTTGTATTGGATTATTTTTAACTCATGTAACAGTAGTGTTTTAAGTGTGTATAAGAAATAAAAAATTTTAAAATCATTAAATTGAAACATTATGCTCCTATATTATTTTCACAACTTCTTTAGGCTGAATTTGCCTAAGTATGGACTTTGTATTTTAGCATTGATGCTAAAAAGTAAACACATATAGGAGGGATGTCTGGAAACTATCCAGCCATAAATGCTGTCATTTTTTATATTATATGGCTGAATACTTTCCAGACAGCCCTCATATTTGTTTATTTTTGTACCAATTGAAGGATTGATTGTGAAAGTAATTAAACTACAATATGAGGTTTATTTATATTATAAAAATTGCAGTGAAAACATCTCAATTTTTAATTATAATATATGACTACTGATTACCCAGGTTTCTGTGTATTAAGAAGTATGACAAGACTTTACAAGAACTTATTGTGATCCACAAGAAAATTATGCAACTGAGTTAAAAGAATTTTATACTTTTGATGTGGTTTGTTAGGTAAACCAAAACCACTTTGTTGTTTTCTAGCTCTATGACCTTGGACAAATTATCTGTAAATTAGATTACTCATCTGAAAAATAAAGACAATAGTAGTGCACATTTTCCACATCTGCTATGAGGAACAAATGTGAAAATGTAAAGTGTTGGGTTTAATGTCTCATAAATTATACATGATCAATAAATTGTCATTCTTCTGATTATAAAATAATTGCTACTGCCCCATTTTATAGTAAAAACTCAAATTATGTAAATACCTCTCCAACAATTCATTACAGTCAATTTACGTTTGGGTGTTCCTGCCTATGAGAACCTTAGATGGTCTCCTTTAGTTATGTAATTATAAAAGAGTGAAATATTGAGATATATGTGTGAATACTCAATAAACATTTTAGAGGCCAAATAGAAATTAATAGGACCTGATTAACATGCATGTGTGTGTACGTGTTTATCCTATATATGTATATTCTAATCTAGCATGACAATTATGCAAAAGATACAAGGATTTTGGCCCTCCAAATCTGGTGTTGGCTTTACTGCCTACCAATTTTTAAGTTTTTCCAAGAACTGAATAATTTTTTTAAACCTCACAAATTATTTTTAAAAAGTTTGCCTAAACCTTGTTTCTAACTTTAAATAAGACATACTTTTTTTTTTAAACTGACATCTTCATTGTTATAAATATGATACTAAGAAGCTAAACGCTGGTTGGAGAAAACTCCTGTAAAAGCATAGTCACATACTAGTACTTAATTCTGACTATTTTACTTGAATCATGCAATTGGATAAGAATACAAAGTTTGGGAGTTCCATGATGGTGTAGTGGCTTAAGGCTTTGGCACTGGCACTGTCAGCACTGTGGCCTGGGTTCAATTCCCAGTCAGGGAGCTACCCACATATAAAAAGAAAAAAAAAAAAAGAATACAAAGTTCATATATAGATGATCAGTTTGTAATGAACAGGGAAGGAAGACCTTATATCCAAGTCAAATTATGCTATACATGCGGCATGATAATTTCTCAGATATAAGATAATTCTATTTAACTAAGGAGAAAATTTGTGCTCTCCATCTAAAAGATTATCTTCCAATGTGTACGAAACTTTTTTAATATATAGGACTTTTCAACACAGTATCAGGCTATTGAAACTGAAGAATATTATAAGAAAAAATTCTACTGTTTAAGGATTTATCATAGCACCTAATCAAGCATGAAAGAATAGTTTTTATTGCTTTTTATCCTGGTACAACAGCAGAAGAAAGAACCTCAAAATCAGTTCATACAGGAAACCAAGGAATGTATTCCATTTAATCCCTGTTTCTGCATTTTGCTTCCTATAGTAATAAAATATCCCTCTCTGCAGAAGCTAAATTATTTGAGAAAAAGTATAGAGTAGGCAAATTTCAGACACACTTAAGTTTTCTAAAACCAGGTCATGAATAACAATACGTTTTATTTTCTTGGCAAAAGATAAAAAATTAACCAATAATATCTTAATAAAGAAAAACAGGTTACACCTTTCTGATGTCCTGTGATTAACTACTAGAAGCTCTTTTTACTAATAGAACATACTGTTTCTTCTGTAAAAAACTCATAAACTTCTCTAGGCAACACCTAGTTAAATCGGGCATTTATTAAATTTTACTATCCTCTTAATTCACCTTTGAACTTTTAGAATAGGTTAAGTGAGGCAGCCAAAGTTCTCTTTTGCACCTGCAAATAACAATTGAATCTACAATTAAGGATCATTTCCTCTTTTTTGAAATTCAAATAATGGCATTAAAACAGCGTGTAATATTTTTATCTGCATCTGGTCAGGCTATTTCCTGGCATTTAGGATGAGGTAACAGGATGACTGCATAAAAATGCTACATAAAGATGCTGAGATAATCTCTAGATGACTTCAGAAATGCAGGAAACTTCTAGACATTAGAGTATCCAATATGAAAATAGACCACACATCTCTAAAACCACTTTGCAGGTTGGTTACATTAGTTTCTACATGAAAATAAACAACACAAATCAAAATATAATCAATACTAACATTTAATCTGGATGAAGCACATTAAAAAATGTATTTCTAGAAAACGTAGAGTTGATTACCCAGAAAGATCTAAACATTTAATGCAATTTACCTTTTCCCAATCAGCCATATACCCTTTGTCATATCCACTTCTATATACATTTTCCCTGGAGTAGTTCCCATTTCTTATCTACCAGAGTTCTTCTAAGTTATATTTTTTCTAATATAATATACAACATGTATGCAATATGAGATGAGGTTGAAGGTACTTAAGAATAGTTTATAATAATATTATGATTGAAGAGTCCTTCCTTGGCCCATAATCATGAAGATATTACATGATTTCCTAGTTCCTACTAAAGTCCAGTCAAACTTGAAATCTAGTAGCTTCCATTTAATTAAGGGCAGTTTATTTGTTCTCTGTGGCTCTCCAATAAGATACATGTTTTGGCTCCTCAAAGCGGTCTGTGATCTTAGAAGAGATAGATGGACATTAGGCAGACTCTAGTTCCATTAGCATTGTATTACTTACACACAGAGAAGAAAAATGAAAAAAATTAAATGTGTGAAAAAAAATAAACTTGGCATTTACTTACAATCTTTGAAAGAAAAGTAGTTATGGCCTGGTAATAAAAAGGCATCAGTTTTTCTGTGTTTGGATTAATTAGTAGATTTCAAATAAATAATGACCAATTAGAGTTTTACTTTAAATCATATTGGACTTCATCCAACCTAGAGTAAATTTTTCATGATCAAGAACACTAAGAATTTTTACTAGAAGACAGTGTGTCTCACACTTTTCCCCAAAAAATCTGTAACACACACATATACATAATTGCTAACCGATTTGCTCCATAATTTTAAGTACTGACCGTTTTATGAGGTTAAAATTTTGAATATAACAGTAGTATTCTTTGAATTCTACTTGGTTTTTTTTTCCTTGCTATAATGCAGTAAGTAACTATCCAGCAAACTCATTGACCCACCAAAATTCCATTTGCTATCAGGACCATACGAGGATTTTCCTTCTTCCTGAATAATCAGATAGCATTTGCAGGAGATATAGCTCATCAGCTTCCAACATCCCAATGTTGTTTTAATTATTTTAATTGTGAACTTATGTAGCATTTTTTTAAGTTTGTACACTTTTGCATTTTATAATAAAATTTAGATTTTGTTTAAATTTCATGAAAGGATTATGTTTAATGAAAAAGTCATCCTGTTAACATGATATAACTCAACCATCAGTTTAACTAGAAATGTGGCCAGAAGTGACATATCAAAGGATCAAAGATGTTTTTTATGGAAGAAAAAAAAAGTTCAAATATATTCTTTTTCTATTCGTATCAGCTTTTCTGAATCCTAAAATTATCTTGGTAGTATGTCACTTGACCTCTCTATTTTGGAATCTCCCTTAATTGTCTTGACTTTTAAACTATCATTTAATCCAGCATTTCAGTGCAAAATAATTGATTAACTTTCATTCTTTCAAATGTTACCACTTAAAATTTTACAAGGTATTTGTCATCTGGTAATCATATTATATAAACTGTTTATATGGTTTCAATATAATGTATTTTACCTTGCTAATTTGGATAAAATCATTCAGATTTTAAGGAATAATATAAAATATGACTTTCTTTTTTTCTCTTGCATTTTATTCTTTTTCCTTCCCTTCTATTCACCTCTCCTCCAATTTTCTCTTCACCCTTTTCTCAATACAGATGAGGGCTGTCCAGAAACAATCCCACCAGTGCCAATACAACATTGTCATATTGCATGACTGGGTACTTTGCAGAGGCCTTCATAGATGATACGCACAGTGAAATTTATCTCAAAAAATGTTTCATTAATTATAAGTTTCAACCGCCAAGAGACTAGTAGTCTCACCAGGGGCTAGAGAAAGAGGGGTCATGGGAAGTTACTGTGTAATGGATACAGAGTTTCTATTTTGCGAGATGAAGAGAGTTCTAGAGATGGCTGTGGTGATGGCTGTACAACTTTTTGAATGTACTTTATACCACTGCACTGTACAGATAAAAATGGTTAAGATAGCAAATTTTATACTGTGTACTTTACCACAACAAAATATAGAAAAAATAGGAAGTATAAATTAAAAATAAATTTAAGAGTAAAAAAATTTTGTTTCATGATGTTCTGATCATTCAAACCTGCTATTGATAAAAACTTAACTTATTCATTTAAGTCATTTAGTTGAGAAAATACCCACATTAAGTTACCACAAATCCTTACCACGTAATGAAGCAGTTTGGACAGTGTCTATATCTATATGTGCCTTGAGAATGTTCATTTGGGATATATTTAAAGGCTGTAAGTAATAGAAAATCCAACTTACCTGGTTAACAAATAAGAAAACATTTAATATAGCATTAAATCCAGATTGGTAATGGATTTTGAGTGAAGGTACCTTCTAACCAACTTCTCTGCTTTTCTGCCTGGATGAGCTCATCCTTGGCTTGGTAGCCAGAAAACTTTATATCACATTTTCTTAGCACCTCATCTCAACAACATGGAAACATTTAGAGACAGTCGAGAGATCATTTTTCTCTTGTATCCTTTCCTTAAGAATTAAATTCTTTTCAGACCCCCACCAGAGAAGTTTGTCTCACATCTTATGGGCTAGAACCAGATTGCTTGCCAATTCCAAAATCAATTTTTTTCTAGCGTACTTGGATAATTAGACAGCCTTTCAACTTCTAGCCCCTGGAACTGAGCACAAACTAGGTTGTGGCATTTGTCTGGGCAGAGGAGGGATGGATACTTCAACAATATTGAGAATATTCAACTATATTCAATTAGGAAGTGGGAACTAGGATGAAACAGATACTGCAGTCAAACAGTAGCACCTACTCAGATTTCTGCTTTCTGAGGTGAAGTCTCCTCATCAGTCTCCTGAGCCCTGATCTCCTCTAGAGTCACAGCTAAGATGGGACTCAAGCGCTCTAACAGTCCTTTTCCTTTTAGGTGCAGTTTGGTGACACAGAATTTGTCTTGGGGATTGAATCTATGAGGCTATTATCAGTAATCCTTGAAGTTTCTTTGGCAGTGACGAAATCCATAAATACCCTAGCAAGCTTTTGGTGTTCCCCTCATTCCACAAGCTCCTATCTACGGTCAAAATGATTGTCATAGTTTTGAATCTTTATATTTCTGTGTCATGTCAGACTAAAGAGTGTGTGAGCAGCTCTTCACCCTGCATGTCTGCCTTGAAGGAACTGTAACAGGAGCTTTCGGTAGGGGTCCACGGCTCTGCATAACCTGCTTTTGCTTTACGACTGGTTTTTTACAGCAACGCTGACTATTCCCTTTTCAGGAATAATAAAGGGATTAGGAGAAAATGCCCGATAGAGATTTAGGAATTTAGGATTTTTTCCTGCAGCTCAAACTCCTATTTCTCTTTCACCTGCCCTAGCTTTAGCTTGAGAATTCAGCTTTCCTTCTGAACAAGGTAAGCTAGTACAAAAGAAATTCATGAAAAATTAAATAGTAATTCCCTTTTAGTGGTAAGATTTCAAGATGGTTTAATATTTTACTGTTTTTTTCCAAATAAACATATATATTTTGAAGATTTTTATTTAATTATCTATGCAATACATGTTCATAGGCTTTATACATTCTATTTTTGCCTATATGTATTACATATAATTTAATTAATTTTGAGTTAAACAAGAATGAACTGAAATACAAAATTAAATAAATTACTAAGGCTTAGATAAACATGTTCTTAGTATTAAAAATCCTTTTCTAAATCCTTCTTGTAATTTAAAATTGTGACAATATTAAATGGTCGGGTTCACTAGTTGGTGATTTCTTTAAGGTATATATTTTGTAAATGAGCAAAATTTAATTTTCCTGCAAAAATAAGATGGTTAAGTATGTCATAAAAATTATAAGGCATACCAATTTTCCAAAAAACAAAAATAAATTTTTTGTTTTTTTAATAAAAATACAAAAATTTTAGAGGAGATAAAAATAACATACATTTAGAGTAAAAATCAACACATCATAAGGAGATGATTAAAGCCTTTATCTATTACAAATCCAAATGTATTTTTCATAAATAATCGTAGGTGTTCTTCTCTCTTCTTAATCATCTAATCAATATACAATTGCTTTATTTTTCCTAAAAGCGTGACACAGATTTGCTTCATTTTTGAAACATATTTTTAGAGCTTTATGTTTCCCAGAATTTTCACTTGATCTTTATTTTTCTTTAGCAAAAAACACATGGCTATAACTCATAAAAAGTTCTAAGATCTCTTCATATAACATGTAAAGATTACTAATTTAATCAGAAAACCACAAAGTTAATATGCTAAGTTGGATCAATTCCTTAAAAGTTTGCTGCATTTTCTGTTATCTGGAAAGTTTATGTATTATATTCCTGGATATCTTCCACTAATTCTTCAAGTCTAACCACATTTTTTCAAATTGTTTTGTTAGAGTGATTCTTAACATAATAGTTCCAAAATTTTGAAATCATAGCATTTATTATTGTCTACCATTTCATATTGTTGATTTCATATCTAAGTAGACTTCTAAATAAAGTCATTCTTCTACTTAGATTTTTTCAAGGAATTTTTTTCTGGAAACTGTTGGAATTTTTTTTTTTAATCATTGGAGGTTTGTAATGTCACTATTATGTAGCTGAGTCAATGTGAGGGGTGTTACGTGTATGAGGGATTTTTTTTCCACATTGTTTTGATTCATTGTTGTTTAGTTTCGTGAACTGCTCCTTTGCATTGTATGTGCTTTTCTAAAACTTAAAAACATTGATCTAATATTTGCTCTCTTTTATTTGCTTTATTTTCTCCTTCTGAAATCCTTTCTAGCCTCATGTTAATACTCTATTCAATATGGCCCCTATTTCTTTGACCTGTTCTTTTTTATATCTTTTGTCTCTCCTTTCTAGGCTGGTAAGTTTTTTCACATTTAGCAATCTTCTGGATTAGTAATAGGTTTTTCAGCCTTTCTATTCAATATGACTCTTTACCTATTGCCTTTTTAATTTTTACGAACATTATCTTGTTACATGATATATATCTGTCTATATGTATGCATATGATATGACAGCTTTTCTTGTTTTGTAGGTACAGTGTCCTCTCAATCCTCTTATGGGAATAGTTAACATGAGCTAAAAGGTGAAATATTTAGCAGTGAGCAAGCCCTCTATCTTTCATTGAAAAATTAGTCATGTATGTAAAGTATAGCAAATTAAGATGTCAAAGTGCCACCTGTTTAGAAAAGGTCTTAGAAAATGCACCTATGAAGGCAAAATTTTAGAGATCTCTTTATAAGAATGTTGAATTCTAATGAGTTTAGCAAATTTCTTAAAACTTGCAATAAATAAAATAACAAGCCTTAGCCCCAGGTGCTGCATTTGAAACCAGAAGTTATAGAGAACAGAGTCTTCTTCAGAGAGCCAACTATTTAGGTAGACTAAATATCAGATTATTTTGAAGTTTGAAATGATAAATTCTTTGCCCTAAATTAAAGTTTGTGTAAGCCAAGTCACAGTGATAAAAAAGCACATGTGGCAGGAGATAAGCTTGAGAAAAAGAAGAGCCAGTGAAGTGGGAAAAGGGACCCTCACCTGGGTACTTCCAAGGTAGTTTCTTTTGAATTCCTTAAACATGTCCTGCTGGGTACCCCTATCTAAAAAAGTAAGATTAATATAAAGACTCTGAACTTGGAACAGAGTATCAAAGCAAATCACTCTGTCTCATTGCCCCAGCTCATTGTGTAACAGGCAGAAGCTAAGGGACATATGGGTGATCAAATTACAATGCTCAAACTGGAAAGTTTCTAGGTGATGACTAGATTTGAGAACTATATTTGAAGAGAAGTCTGGTATTGGTTACTAGCCATTAGCCCATAGAATCAAAGAATGCAAATAAAGAATGAGCCTAATAAAGTTACTAAGTGTGTTACCAAAGAACCCCCAAATCTAAAATCCAGGGTCAATAGTTCCTAACCCTTAATAGATACTCTGACCCAAGGGGAAGTAAGCTGTACCATAATGATGATTTTAAAGGATCTAATCATTTTATAAATCACTTAAATGCACATAAATATTATACTTCACTGGAGATGTTTAGTCAATTATTATGTACCAATCAATTTAGAAAAATAAATGCGGATAAAAAATGGAAATAAGAAACATACAGTTTAATTCTATGTCTGCTAAGTCTCATTTGATTATGTTCTTTGCCAAATGTCTTACAGCTGTGAAGTACTTGCATATTTCACCCTCAAAATCTGTTTGTTTGTTTTTAATTTCCAATGTAGTTATATACTATGGTACGTCCAATAAATCCTCGATCCATTCCCCCCCTACCTATATGGACTAGTGCATAATGAGCATAAGCATGATGTTGCAATCTTGTTCCAATAGAGATTCTGATGATTCAGTAACTCTGCAGTAGGGGCTGAGAATCTGCATTTTTATGCAACTCTCAGTTGCTATGGATGCTGTTGTTCCCTGGACCACATGTCAGGTAACAAAGCTATGAAGTGTTCATTCTCCCTGGTATTTACACAGACCCATGACATGAGTATTCTTGTTTCCTTTGCATGAAGGAGCAAATTGCCCCCACATTATATGTGTAGAATAAATAAACTTTCAGTGAATGTATCGCTTAACATCTCAAGATTTCAGCTTTTTCTTTGGGTAAAATCAAGACTATTAAATTTTGCCTACCACCTTATAATAACATATAGCATAATAAAAAAAATACAAGTCTGGAGGTCAGAGACATAGGTGAGAGTTCTACTAAGTAATCTTGGTGGAAAAGCAAACTGTTTGTTTGTTCAAGCAGACATATGTAAAATACAGACAATATAATGTTTTGAATATCAAATGAGATAAGGAATATGTCAATATGTTGTAAAACAAATCCTTATTGCATTACTACTGCTACTACTACTCCCACAACTAGTACTGTTACTGGTACTAGTAACACTACCATTTGGTAGCAATTAAGCCACTTGAATTATGTCTGGTTACTTAGACCAATTTTAGTATATGTGCTGCCGAAGCGAGCACTTACTTAGACCATTTAACACAGGTAGTAGCATCACTGTAGAGAAAAGATATTTTCTACAGTCAAGTTATTATATTATCATAGAATGAACAACTGAGTTCGCTGCCGAAGCGAGCACTTACTTAGACCATTTAACACAGGTAGTAGCATCACTGTAGAGAAAAGATATTTTCTACAGTCAAGTTATTATATTATCATAGAATGAACAACTGAGTTCACTGAATAAAGTTGATCTGAATTTATATTTAGGATATGATACTGCTTATATAAACATCTAAAATTAGAATTTAAAGTATCAAAGTATGTGTTAATTACAACTATTTATTTTTATTACTTACTTGGGTTTGAAATGTCTAACATGTGAAAATAAAGCAAAAACATACCTTACTTTGCTTTTAATCCATCTTAATGCAAAAGAGGAGAGCAAAGAATGGACTATTCAAAATATTAATTGCCACAGAGAGCAAATTACATGTGATTAAAACAGCATTTATAAAGTGTTTTCAAATATAAATGTTTTATCACATATGTTATAATATAGTTGTTGCTAATCTCCAGGAAATTTGATTTTTTTCTGATTATGATTATATAATACATAACTTTTTTAAATTATATAAAATTTAAAACTATTTAGAATTTTGGAAATGACTAGAATAACATTTTTGAAATGAAACATTAATGATGTGCTTCTATGTATACAAATTTTCATAAGAATTTTGTTTTTATATTTAGATTTATTCTAAAAAATTAAGAAGTATAATATGCATTAGAAATCCCCCAAATCTGCATTTTCTACCTCTTTAGAGTTATTCTTTAAACTAGAAACATTTTTCATTTCTCCCTAATTATATAACCTTTTCCTTAAAATGTTACATCATTATATTGCTTTAAGTTTGTTACAGAATTTTCACATGCAAATAAAAGTTTTTGTTAAAAGTTGTGTCTGGAAATAGATAATTCACGACGGTGTAACTGGCAAAGTAATAAACATTACTTTTTTATACACCAAATTCAGGAAGCCATGTTCCAATAATTTTGTGTTCCTCAATTTACTTTACTTCACTGATAAGACTTAATTCTATATATCTAATATATATGAGTGACTTTTTAAAGATGCAGGCATATGTTTATATAAAAGACCATGACAGAACTTCACATATTTTGGGATAATGATATTTTTTAAATGATGAAAGAAACTATCACCCTCAAGTAAAATGTCCCTTTTGACTAGTCCTCAGACTCCTTCAGGAGGAGTAAAATATTAAGTTTGTAAGGGTCATATCATATTAGACAGTGAAGTCAATTTCATTGCACAGTAGACTTTGACTCAAGCTCATCAACACCATATAAAACACTCACCAAAGTTATTTCTATGTAATGTGCCATGTGAACATGTAGTATAACGAATGTTGTGGCAATTTAACACAGAGGAAATTGTCTCAGAGCACAACTCTGATGGTTAGATAAAAGCCATCAAGATGGTAACAGGCAGGCCTATGTATATTAATAAATCCAATGAGAAGTCTCCTATATTAAACAAAAAGAATGCAAATAACAAAGATTCTAGTATGCAATTTTAAGTTTGTTTTTTTTTTGCTGCAGATTATGTGTATAATACCTTTCTTGGAGAAGAAACAGAAGTCCTATACAATAAACAAAATTCTAATACATGCAAAGATTCATTTCTATAGTTATTTGTTCATGTCAACAGCGAATAGGCACAATATAAGCCATAAAGTAAGAATCCCAAGTTAGTAACAAAGAACAAAAATTTAGTGGAAGTGATAAAGTAAAAATGAGAAGTAACCAAATCAAGTAAACCTTAAAAACTTCATGAGATCTTCCATAGAAAAATGAAAATTAATGGTAAGTTTATGTGGAATATTAGTAGTATTATTACCTGATTTTTGAGTCCAAACCCAACTTCAATTTTTGAGATATATAAAGTCTGTCTCAGAATTAATTTAATTCTTTATTGTGAAAGAGAAATAAGAATCCATAAAAATAAATCTCCAACATTGTCTAGAGGTTCAAGGCAGTGTTGTAAACAAAGAAATAAATGACATCCAGATAAAAAGTGAAAAAGGAAACTGTCTGTATTCACCAAAGACAAGTCCTGTATATAGAAATCCCAAGAACTAAATAAAGAAGTTTGACAAAGATACAAAATCATAAAAATCAATTTTACTTCAATATTCCAACAATGAATAATCAGAAAATGAAACTAAGAAACATTTCACTAGCAATAGGATCAAAAAGAATAAAACATGTGAAAATTAAAGGGGAACTGGGTAAGAATTGTACACTGAAAAGTACAAAATGTTGATAAGAAAATTAAAGACCAAATAAATTGAGACACATTTTATGCTCATGAATTGAAAAACTCAATATTTATTTTCAAGATGGTAATACCTTCCAATTGACTCGTAAGTCCATTGCAGTCCCAATAACCTCTTTATTATTTCCCAATGATAAATTAAAGTCAAAATCTATACAAAAAGCCCCCCCCCATCTTTTTTTCTTCTCAATTCTATTGAGAGTGTCTTTCTCAATGAAATCTGTGCTCCTCCTTCAGCAGCTAAAGCTGACATAAGTCTCTCATCACCTTAAACATTGATTATTCTAACCAAAGTTTCTCTCATTTAACATGTCCTGAGTATAAGGGATCAAATGCACATATAAAATTTTTTAGTGCTAGCTTCAAATATGCAAAACTGAGAGAACACAAATACTCTAAAATAATAGGTATCCACTGTATTGCCAATGACTAAGGCCAAGGAGGTTTGCATTGGATCCTGACAGACAGAAGATGAATTGAGGCGCTGCAAGCAACTTAAACATAGCTTTATCCCAGAAGCAGGCCAGCAACAGTAGTAACTGGGAGTTCCCCCCCAATAGCTCACAGTCCATGGCTAGCTCACAGTCCATAGCTCGCTCTTGGCTTACCCTTAGCTTGCTCCCATAGCCAGCTCCAACTCAGCTCCATGTTCTTGTGCGCCCCTCACCCTGAGTCACCCTGGAGAGTCCTATCCCCTTATTTCGACAGGAGAACAAAGGTGGCAGGCTGCTGAGAATCCAGCTCACAAGGCATATAAACATCAAAATGGCTGCCACCCGGGAAAGTGCAAGTCATGGTTACACAGCAGGTGTGCATCATTTCAGCAAAAGCTCAGCGAGAAAGCCTGAGCTATTTTATTTGCCCCACTTCTACTACCCCAGCTTATGCATCCCTTATGCACTATGATTTCCCAAGATAAGACAGTATTTCCAGTTCCTGCTTCTCCATTAAAATCCACAAGTGCATCACCACGGCAAGTCAATGGTAAAAGCAGTTTCAAGTTATCGGGGAAAAACAATGAGGGACAGAAATAGAGAGGAAGCAATGGAAGTAGGAAAAAATGAAGTAAAAAGCAGACAAAAATTAAAAACGATCTTGATTACAGCTTCACCAAGATGCTGGTAAGTTTCAAACTCACTTGAAAAAAGTATCCCTATAAGGTTAATTGTGGAAGATCCAAGCTGGTGGAAGAGGTAAACACTGTGTCTGCTTCATTCCGTGAGCACATTGAAATTACAACTAAATTATTGAACAACCAACATGGAGAACCATTTGAAATCTAGCAGAACAGAAGCTTTATAACTAAAGATACAAAAAATAAGAGGCCACATCAAGACTGGTAGGAGGGGCGCAGATGCAAAAGGCACCAAACCTCTGGTGATGGTAGAGAATCAGGAGGGATATCTCAGCCATGGAGGTTCCTCCCAGAGAAGTGAGGAACCCCAGCCCCATTACAGGCTCCCTAGCCCAGTGTACTGGTACTGGGAAGAGGAGCCCCACAATATCTGATTGTAAAACACAGAGGGGACTTAGACCTTCCGGTTGTGGCAGAAGGCTTTGGGAAACCCAGACCTCCTCTTAAAGTGCACAGACTCAGTCACTTGTGGGTCCTCACTCTGGTCTCCAGCAGAGAGACAGTAACTCAGGGGGTGTTGGAGGCATACCAGGGCAGACAGAGGTGGGTGGCTTTGGAGCAATGGCTAGGGAACAATCACAATTTTTCCTGGGTGCACCCTCCTCCCATGCAGTCAGCTGGCGGGCATTATCTTTCCTGTGCTGCGCTCACCCCCACATGGCCAAATCTAAACCTGATTGATCTGTTGTGTTTTACTCACTCCACCCTGCTGACTCAGTCCTGGAACCCTACCTCACTCAACTCCACCAACACCAGAGGCACTTTCGCCAGTGAGTAGTCAGCCTGACCAACATAGCAATCTTCCTTGGAAAACTATTTAAGTCCACAGACTCCAGGCTGGTGACAATCAGCATCAGCAGGCTCTGAGACTGTTGCTGAGTATCTCTAGGCGTAGCACTGGCATCAAAGCAGAATCTACAGGAGCACCTAGCACTGGTGACTACAGAAACAGTGCCAGGGCTTCACAGGGCACCTACTACATAAGGCTATCCAGCAATACTGGAAGATGTAGCAGATCAACTTAATACATAGAAATAAATACAGACAGGTATCTAAAATGAGGAAACAAAAAGATATTAATATGTCTCAACTAAAACAGCAGAAAATTCCAGAAGAAGAACTAAACAAGATGAAGGCGAGCAACCTATCAGATACAGAGTTCAAAATGATGATTTTAAAGATGCTCAATGAACATGGTGAAAACTTCAACAGAGAGATAACAAGCATAAAGGGGGACACAGAAATCATAAAAAAAAAAAGACCAGTAAAAAATGAAGTATACTATAACTGAAATTCAGAATGCAATAGAAAAAATCACCAGTAAACTAGATGGACCAGAGGATCAAATCAGCAAATTGGAAGACAAGGTAGAAGAAAACATGCAATTAGAACAACAAAAAGAAAAGAAACAACAACAAAAAATGAGGGTAGTTTAAGGGGCCTCTGGGACAACATCAAGCACACAACATTCACTTCATAGAATTACCAGAAAGGGAAGAGAGAAAGCAAGGAATTGAGAAACTATTCGAAGTAATAATTATGGAAAACTACCCTAACCTGGCAAAGGAAACAGACATACAAGTCCAGGAAGCACAGAGTCCCAAACAAGACAAACCCAAATAGGCCCACACCAAAACACATTATAATTAAAATGGCAAAAGTTAAAGACAAAAAGAGAATACTAAAAGCAACAACAGAAAAGCAACTAGTTACCTATAAGACTGTCAGCTAATTTCTCAACAGAAACTTTGCAGACCAGAAGGTTGGGGCAGAAAATATTCAATGTGATGAAAAGCAAGGACCCACAACCAAGATTACTCTACCCAGCAAGGCTACCATTCATAATGGAAGGACAAATAAAGAGCTTCTCAGACAAGAAAAAGCTAAAGGAATTCATCACCACCAAACCAGTATTACAAGGAATGTTACAGGGGCTGCTTTAAGATGGGGAAAAAAAGAAAAAAGAAAAATTATGAACAATGAAATGACAATAGGTATACATCAACAATTACCTTCAATTTAAATGAATTTAAATCTCCAATCAAAAAACATGAAGTGTATTGCACTGAGTGGAGTGTCAAACAGAGGAAGATAGATGCAAATTGACTTTGCTTATAGGTGAAATCCAAAGACGAAAATAAACAAGTGGACAGGTACACATTCACAGAGATAGGAACCATTTGGTTTATTGCCAGATGGGAGGAGAGTTGGGGGAGGGGTGAAATAGGGGGACGAGATTGGGAAGTTCTGTTTGATGGTTACAAATAGTTATGGCGATACAGGGTATAACGGGAATATAGTCAATAATGTTGCAATAACTGTGGGTGACATCAGATGGGTAATGGATTTGTTGAGGTGATGGGACCAAGGTAGGAAGGGTGGGTGAAAAGGGAAATAAATCAAGAAGTATAAATTCATAGTCACAAAAGAGTCACAGGGGTGTAAAATGCAGCATAGGACATACAGTCAGTAACACTGTAATAACTATATATGGTTTCAGATGGGAATCAGATGTATCACAATCAGGATTTTGTAAGTTATATAAATGTCTCATCACTACTCTGTACACCTGAAACCAATATAATATTGTATGTTACACGTATTAAAATACAAAAATTAATGAGAAAAAAAGAGATTAATTGTGACACTATCCTTTTACTGGAGAATGGGTGTCCTTGGCGTAGTGTCCAGGTTCTCGGTGTCTCAAACAAAGAATTGAGCAAGACACGGAAAAATAGTAGTGAAAGAAAAAGCAGTGGACTAGAAGAAAGTATACTCCAAAGAAATAGGAGCAAGTCCAGTAAGTGGCTCAAGGGCCCCAGATGGCAGGGTTATTCTGGCTTTTATCCTTTTCAGTTAAGAAGGGTCACACCTATCTGAGGGTGTGAATAGCACCTTTTTGATTGACAAGAGGTTATTATGTAACGTTTTCTTAACTGCGCATGTACTTCCCAGAATTCAGTCTGCTATAATGATATTAATGATCCTGGCTTAAGTATGACATAGTGAGGGTATAATGAGGATCGGTGAAATAAGATCATTGTAACCTTTACTGTGCAGGCATTACTAACCACTTTGGACCAGCAAGTTAGACCGGTGGGCATTTTTGTGTCTTTTTTGCTTCTGCCTGGGGTTAATTGTATCGACATAAGGGGAGGGTGTTGGGCAGAGAAAGGGAGGTTCATAGCCTGGTCATCGAATGTGTCAGAGATCAAATTCCTACCTCTAGCTGCCTGCCTCACTTCTACATTTTGGAGAAAAAAAAAACAACTGCCGTTGTTTTCAAAGAGTCATAAATTAAACATGCTGTCTTTGGGGGAGAGGAAGCAGAGTACAAGGTACAAGAGTACATGGAAACTTGGTCAGGTTTTCTTCGTATGGCAAGTTCCTCAGATTCTTATCTGTAAGGCCTCTTCTGTGCCATAGAAGACTGGTCTGTTGCTGGGGTCAATGCCATTGACTTCTTGCTACTGAACATAACCTCCCAGGGCTACACAATGCGACAAAGGAAACTTCTAATTTTTTGTAACCTTAATCTTCCTTTGTTACAATTATTTAGAGGCCAAAGCAACAGAAGGAGACAAAAGTGTATGTGTTGGTCTCTGTTTCTCCTCATCCTTAATGTAGAAAAACCACTTTGCATATACTGCATGCACTAACGTCAATCAAGTTTTTATGTTTATATTTTCAGTGACTATTATATTTACTACATGAAGACAATGAATAAAAAAATGAGTGAACACGTTTATCAACCTATCAATATATCAATATGTCTGTTAGAATTACTCAACTTGGTGCAGAAAACCAGAAATCTAGATATTACACATAACAAGAAAACTCTAAAAATCAGAGCACTGTGAGTTGCACACCCTGAATGTATTCAGTGCTAGAGGCTATCAGATACTCATCAACCTCTTTGCATGATGTGAAAAGTTAAATGGATTATCTAAAAATAAATGTTTCTGGTTTGATATTCATTT
The DNA here is from genome assembly GCA_004026885.1 of Lyroderma lyra. Lineage (NCBI taxonomy): Eukaryota > Metazoa > Chordata > Mammalia > Chiroptera > Megadermatidae > Lyroderma > Lyroderma lyra. The sequence goes on from PVJL010003374.1 coordinate 59,841, forward strand.
TTTCCAGAAAAGTAATATACTAAATATTAGTATAAAATCTCATTACTATTTCTAATGCAAAAAAAATCAAGAGAGAAAATATAATCAGAAGAGGAAAATATTATTTTCAAAAAGTAAATGTTTTTTAAAACAATGTAATTTATCTCTTTGAAAGAAAAGCATAAAGAAACAAAGAGCCACCATTCACCAGGACTTCTTTTAATTTATTAAACCACTTTGTTTTCCTATTAGGAAAATGGAAGTAAACATATTTACTTGAGAATTTCTTAAATTAATGATGAAACTCTATGGTCCGAAAAGTTGAGGTCATAGATAGTTATACGTATCTTCTCTTATCCAATATCATTTTAGCAATAAAATATGAAGACTCCAAAATAAAAAACTAAGATATTATCCATAATTATTTTGGACAACCAGTATTAGACTTGAATCAATTATGCAATTTTTAAGCTTCTTCATGTTGAAATCTTGAAGATCAAAGACAAAACTGCTTTTTCAATGTTTGAATTTAAATTAAATTAATTATTGAGTACCTATTCAATTGAGTACCAGACAATAAGTACTAGACACCAGATAATAAGCAGTAACACAAATGTGATCCCCTACCCTCATGGAGTTTATTCTCTAAACTGATCATCTAGTTCTAATATCTAAAACTAAATTCAATAGTTTACATTTCTGTTCTAGAGTTTCAAAGACAAATGAAACTTCCATTGCATTTCTTTTTTGTTTTTGTTATTTGTCTTTAAATTTACTTTCAAACAGATACAAGTCATTATAAATGTTACTGAAGAATGCCTAATAAACATGGTTTTTCAAAGCTTCAACTTTGAAAGAAACAGAGATCAGAAAGACTAACCTTTCAAATGTGTGACCTGCAAGACTCTTGAGGGGCTGTTAGTCTGCTACGATGCCTTTCTTTCCTTTATTTAGTTGGTAACAGAAAAAGACCTGTGAAAGGTATTTACACCAGGTTAACAATTGCTTTTTCTGGAAAGATACTTACTTTCTTCTTTCTGATTGCAGTTAATAATATTTTTGAATGTTTAATTCTAAAGCTGTATTTGTGTTTATGTTTTGTTTTGTTTTGTTTTGTTTTTTGGTAAGAATGCTTCCAGGTTATGGGGTGGAAAAATCTTTATTTTTTCTTTCAGTGAGAAAAATCTTAGTAAAGCAGCAAAAGAAAGGGGTAATGAAATCAACATCATAATAAGAGAAGCAGATTTTTAAGAGAAAGATAGTCAACCAAAACATCCATGTTTAAATTTAAGAATAAAAATTAAAAGATTTTTCAGTCAGACTAATAAAGATACACAAAAAGTTAAAAGCAAAAAGAAAAATGAGAATAAAATTCTAAAATAATGAAATGAAAGTGGCATAGATAAATATTTTTTAAAAAGATAAAGGAAGAAATGAGTATTCTGCCTATATCATGACCCAGGAAGTCAACGATACAGATAAAAATATATGGACATAAAGAAAGTGCATTATAAAGATTTCAAAAATTAACTCAGAGAGCCATGTGGGAAAAATAAACGTACATACAGACACATACAAACATACAAAGAAACACCAAGAAAAGCTCTAAAAACTAGCAGTAGCACATATACTATAAGATGTAGACACATAATATTTTGCTAATTAAGGAATCAAATAGCACATAAATTCTTAGTACTATAATGTTATGATATCTATGCTTTAAATGCTATTAAAATAATATTTATTTTTTCCAAGAAAAAATGTGCAGACCCTTTGAATGCAATTGTTTCTAGAATAGTTTCTGTTAAAACTTTAACTTATAAGTAAGCTTAAGACACTGCTAAGGGAAAATCCAGATCTTTGAGGAGTCGTGAAATGTTGGTAGAATTCAATTTCTTGATAGAAAAAGGGAAGTACTATCTTTCTGTAAAAACAGAAGTAATTTTAAAGCACTGAAAATATTAAACAAGTTTATACAAACTAAAGAGAAACTTTGTAGCAAAACAACTGTATACAAAGGCAGTGTTGCCTTTTGGAATTCTGGAGGTATTAGGTGAATTTCACAGAAAGGTCTCCTAAGTGTGTAGGTACCTTCCCTGTTGGAAAAAGGGATCAGGACATGAATACAATGACTTTGGGTATAATCATAAAAAAACACTTTCTCACTGACTAAAAATATAAATTATGGAGAAATAAAGAACAGTATGTAAACAAGTAGATCTAATATGATGAAGAAAGTCAGAAAAGGAGCTAAGATACCTTTCTCCTGAGACAAGAGTTAAAAAAGAACATGTTAAATGAGTTAAGTTCTAAATGTACCCTACGCAAATTTTCCCTACATGTGTTCTGTATAAATACATTTCCTAGTGTTTAAATTTGGAGGTTTTTAATTAAATGTTCACTTAAAATGTTTTGATCTTTATGTCAGATATTTTTATATGACTTTTTTGAGCTTCTCCCCAACTCCTGTTAAATAAGTTGGATTCTATATAATCAACAAGAGATCATTTCAGATTGAACCAAACTAACATTTGTTTCACTGGCTTCTACTGAGTCATGTTATATTCTTCTTAAATTATCCTTTTTTATCTGTCATATACTCAGGTGTCATAATCAAAGTAATATGCATCCTCCAGTACAAAGCCCTTAGTCTAGGCACTAAATGTAACTTAAATATTGATCTTGCTTCTCCAGTTTTTTTGTTTGTTTGTTTGTTTTGTTTTTTTGTAGTATGTGGGTAGTTCCCTGGCTGGGAATCGAACCCAGGCTGCAGCATTGACATCGCCAGCGTCGAAGTCTTAAGCCACTACCCCACCAGGGAACTCCCTCTTCTCCAGGATTTTGCATGTCACTCTCCCTCCAAATTATCTTATGTCACCATCATAAAAGAATCTATTGCAATATTTTATGCTGTAGAATTTTATGAATGTCTATTCCCACTTTTTTCATAATAAATAATGAAAATATAGATTGTTAGATATACTGCAATGGTGAACGCATAACTTATAAATTTCTGTTGAAACATCATTCTAAGGACATGCCTAGTCCTGTAACTTCTATGCAGAAGTGATTCATTTCACATGACAACTCTGATCTGATCGTTGTGGCTGTCTTAAATGTTGTATTGAGAAAGATCATGATGCTTTATTTAGGCTAACTGACAATCAAGGACTATTAGAAATGCCTTCCTTGGACATACGAAGAACAGAATTGTAGCATTGCCAAGACAGATCAGCTATTTATTCTTATTGTTAAGTGATAGCCAAACATTAGACAAATAGGTGTAATATTAAGCTAACCATTAAACCAAAAACCATATTTTTTTGAGGTGGGGGGAATTGAATAAAATATTACAACAAGTTAGAGACAGTCTAAAGTGTCTAATTCAAGTGCAGAAACTTTTTATGTTTATGATGTTCTAAAGTAGACATGTTGTTCTAATCCCTGCCTATATATTTAGTATCACCTAGGGAGATATTAAAATATCAATGCCCAAGTCCCATCTCAGACTAAAATAATCAGAATTTCTCTGGAAGGGGCCTGGGAATGACCAGTGGTTTGAAATACCTTCCCAGGTGATTCTGGTGCCATTGAAGTGTAAGAAAATATTGCTTTTTCTCTGTCTTGATTCTGCATAGATCCTTTAGAGCCTTCTGGACCTCAGACTATCTTTTTAACTGTTCTAAAAATTATATCAAACAGTATTTTATAAGCACCGACTTGACACTTAAGGCAAGAGATATTTTTGTTTGTGTTATTTTTATTACTGGGATTTATAAAATTTCTCTTTGCCATTAAGTTTTCTTCATATTCAAGAAAAAAATTAAAGCATAAAGAAATAATAAAATAAACTAAATGCCTACTTTTAAATACCATTAATACTAGAATTTTATATACTGTCATCCCCCGCCCTCTGACTAAAGCTAATTCTCACTAGCAAACCTGATTTTATGTCAGATTAAATGCTACTAAGGAGAAGAGGATAAAGGTGTGCAAATGAGTATGTGTGAGCGCACAGGCACATACACACACATACACACACATACACACACACATACACACACACACACACACACACACGCACACACACTCACTGACCTTTTGTTCTCTGTAGACATTTGGAAGTTGTCAGCAGTAGCATAATGACAGTCCTAATTATTAAAATTACTCTTGTGTGGAAAATGCTCAGAATTAGATGCCGACAGGCATGCAATATGTTAACTGCACCACGGTCTTTTCTTTTCTTTTAAGATGAAATCTTAGGAATATTCCACTGGCTTTCATCAAAACACCTCTCACCAGCCCAGTGACATGTACCCTTTCACACATTCCAAAGGAATTACCAATAAATTCTGATTTCATAAGAATTCTAATGCTCTAAAATTATATTTTATTATTCAGGTTGGTCAGGAGATTTTCTTACAACTACCACTATAAAATTTACTACAGACTTAATTTCTCATATTTTTAAAAGCATAATCACATTTTTACCAATTCCCAAATTCTTTACAGTATCACAAAGCTGCTGTGATTAATTAAATCTTGCCAATTTGAAAAATACTTTACAAATTTTCTCTTAGGTCCCAAGTAGAGCTAGTCTTTGATCTTTAAGAAATAATTCCATATTCTCTATTCAAATATAAATGTGTAAATATTTAATTGTTTCAGGCAATACAACTCCAAATATCATATGGTCCACCATGGGCCTCTGTGGATCATAGAAAATGTCAAATAGACAAGAGCTATAATGTAGAAAAGAAAAAGGGCTCTTTCATGTTGCTTCAAGAAAACAAACCAGGACCAATGGGTGGCAAATACATAGAAGCAAATTTGAGATCATTCTATATAATAGAATGAATAATTAGGTCTGACTAAAAAATGGGCCACCTTGTTTAGCATGCCTATTATAATTTTAGTTGGTTCTCAGTATATTCATTCTAGAAATTCACCATTTAAAAAAAGTAGAACTGCAAATGGGAGGTGATATAAAGCTGATAAATTCTCAACTTGCTCCCTGTGCCACAGAGAATGTCAAACATTCATTCTCAGACACAACCAAGCACCAGCTCAAGCAAGAGCACTCCTCTCTCTAAACAACAGATTGCCTCTAGACCAGTCCGGAGAGGTAATTAAATATTTGGGTTTTTAAATGTCTACCCTTCCAGCTCCCAGGCAACCTCCTGTTGGGGCCAGATAACCAAGAATAAATAAAGTACATGCTCAAATCTTTATCTCAGGGCACAGAGGCAATAAAAAAATAAACGTTAAATGCCAACAAACATGACTATTTGTTGTGTAAGTAAACTAAATTGCTTCCCTATTTTTTGTCATTATATTTTTTTCCTGTGCTTCAATCAGTGAAGTACCTAAATTAAGGGCAGGCCTTTATTACATAATCTAATACAATAGTAATCCTAAATAATGCCATTTAACTTTGATCCTGTTTGCAATAAAAAAAAATTTGTTCAGTGTAAAGGACATTGAATGATTTATATAATATTTAATAATGCGTAAACTGAGGAGAATTCAGGAAAAGACTCTAAATAAACTAAATTAGTTTCATGCTGCAGTATTCCATATGAACCAATATCCTAAAAACTGTTAGCATGGGCAATTAAAAAGGAGAAATACTACCTAATTTGAAAATTAAGCGAAAAAAAATCTCCTTTATTTTGAATAATAAAATAACAGCTTTTTAATTAAGTAATTTAAATCGCAAGAACTTTTCTTGAAAAAATAAATAATAGATTAGGATTTATAATTATGTTGTCTTAAACTGAGCATCGTTGCTCCCTCTGTTAAAAAGAAACAACAGACCCAAAATGAAGTCACGTGTGGTAAGCAGCCCCAAGACTTAATATCTAACCTAATTGCAGTTTCAGCCTCTCCCTGGAGTGGAATTTTAAACCAATCCATCTGGAATATTCTAGTCAGCTAGTGAGGTAATCTGCCTGATAAGACCTTCTGCCTTCCCCTAAAGGAAGGTGACCTAGCCTGAAATAATCCACTCTTCTTAGTTTTCTTGTCTCACCGCCTTTCTCCCTATAAAAACTTTCCATTTTATAACACTCCTCAGAGCACCCCTCTGTTTACTAGATGGGATGCTTCCCAACTCATGAATCATTCAATAAAGACAATTATACCTTTACATTTACTAGGTTGAATTTTTGTTCCTTAACACCTCTATGCTCAGAAGTTGCTGACGAGGCATAGATGTATTAAGGATGATAAATGTCTATGATTAAGTGATATGGTATAAGAGTGTCTTGGGAGCAAAGACATTGTAGAAGTATAATAATTTCCACTCAGCCTCAAAACTATAAAAATGTATTACTGATCTCTGTCTCTTAATTTTAATGCTATCTTGATCTGTTTATCTGAGGTTTGAAAAGGGTATAGAATCACCTTATCTCAGCTATGTGCTGAACCCAGGCCTGTGAATCTGTAGGGAACTATTTGATTCACTAGGAAGGTGTGAAAGCTATAAACAATGAGCAAATGCAAGTGTCATTTTCTTGAGTGCCTCTGAATTTCATTCCTCTGTGACTGGTTGAAGTTTCCATCAGCCTACTATCTCCAAGCTTCCTAGACAGCAACGAGGCTAACCTTGGCTTCTGTGTTTCTGAATTTTGGCATTCATTCACATTAGGGCATCTCAATGGAACTTAAGGTCTAATGGGGAAATGCTACACCCTCAGATCGTCACACCTGCCAAAGCAATTTAAGTTGTAGGGACAAAGGAAATATTATACCTCTGGAATCTGGCTTTAGGGATTGTAAAGCAGGCTGTATACATTAATGAGTCTTCTGAAGTCAGATGGACTTTGCAGAGAATTACACCCCGAGTGCCCCACTGGTCTGGAAAGATTAAATGAGATTATCTATGTAAATTGAAAAGTTTGAAGTCTGGTATGGTTGATATTGAACAAATGTTGGTTTCTCACTACCTTTCCTGCTCCCTCCTCACTTTCATTATTTTATTTAAAGATCACAGGACTCTCACGTACAATTTACAAAAGAGAACATGGAATTTCATAAAGATTTTAAAAATTTCCCTAAATCATACCACCATACCACAATAAATATCAGAATCAGTTTTTACTCAAGCTCATTTGATTCTACCACATCACTATTTTCTAAGAAAATATGACCTTATCCTTATTGTGTCCACCCTGCAGAGTCCTTCATGAGAACAGAGAGACACTCTTATATGATGCTAAACTCCTGCTACATTAGCACCTTGAGCTCATTTTTCTGATCAATTTTCTCTTTACAATCTCGATTGAGAAATAGAAATCATATTCCATTTTCAAAGAATGCTGTAATGTTTTTGGATATTTTTGCATAGTTATGAGAAATTTAGGGATTAAAAAAATAAACATTGTCCATAATTCTACAATCTAAAAAACTAGTTACTATTTTGTTATATGGCCTTCTATTATTTTACATGAGTACAAATTTTACTGTTTATGTATTTTCTTTACAAACTTAAAATCATACCAAATTCTTTTTTGATGAACCTGACTTTTTCTTTTAACAGGTCAGTTAGAAATCTTTCAATACATAATTTTTAATGAATCCAGTGTTTCCTGTTATGTAGAAATTATGTAATTTACTTACAGAATCCCCTAACTATGCCTGTGTTGGTCATTTCTATTTGAATTCTGTACTAAGTGCCATTTATTATTCATTCATCATCTCATTTAATTTTAGTCATTTAACTGAATACCTGCAAGTCCACCAAGAGATAGGCATTTTAAATATTTTGTATTCTAAATATGAGGAAACAGAATCCAGAATCTATAATATTCTGCCTTTAAAAAAATCCTTTCTTTAAAAATCTCCATACATACATTTTTACTGATATAGTTCTTAACAATGGATATACATGTGTTCTCAGAAATGCATAACTAAGCAATTTCATCGTTGTGTGAACATCGCAGAATACACTTATACAAACCTAGGTGGTATAGCCTACTACACACTTAGGCTGTATGGTATAGCCTAATGCTTCTAGGTCATAAACCTGTACAGCATGTTACTCTACTGACTACTGTAGTCAACTGTATATATTTGTGTGTCCAAATGGTAAGTACTTGTATATCTAAACATATCTAAATAAGACAAAGTATAGTAAAAACATGATATAAAGTACTTTTATATATCTGGCAGAGCAATTAGTTTGTTTATTCTAGGATTACCACAAACCTGATACAATGTTATGATGACTCTGGTATCACTAGGCAATAGAATATTTTCAGATCCTTTATACTCTTACAGGACTACTTCATTCATTGTTGACGAATATGCCATTATGTGGCAATATGACTGTACTTTGGATTTTCTTAAGATATGTTACTCAATACAAATTTCCAAATAGTTTTATCAAGATATTGTACTTTATCAGCACCTTGAGAGGAGCTATTTCCTTGCCCTGTTATATTATATATAATTTCAAAATATTTTATCAAATGAGAAGCAAATTTTCTACCTTGGTATTTATGAATAATACAAAATATATATATTGGTCTCTGCCCCTGGTTCCTGGCACAGAGCTCCTAAAACCATTGTAATTTCCAAGTGATAAAAACACTAAGAGTATTTCTTGTTATATTTGTCTTTGACTACATCCCTAACACAAGGCTTCTAAAAACTTGGTAAATTCCTAAAAGATAAGAGAACCAGGAACATTTTTGTTCTATTGAGGAACCTCTAGGTGGGCTCCTGGATGAGTTACTGGTCACCAGAAAGACCAAGACATGATTAGAAGCCTGAAATTTTCAGTCTTACCCCTCATTCTCCAGAGAAAGAGGAGGGGCTGAAAATGGAGTTAATGATTCATCATGCCTACATGATGAAGCCTCCCCAAAATCCCAGTCATAGAAGGTACAGAGAGCTTCCACATTGGTGAACACATCCACACTGGGAGGATAATGTACCCCCAACTCCACAAGGATGGAAGCTCCCGCACTAAGGACCTTCCCAAACCTTGTAATATGTATCTCTTCATCTGGCTGTCCATCTGTATTCTTTATCACATAAATGTGCTTTCCTGAGTTCTATTAGCTTATTTAGCAAATTAATTTATCCTGGGAGATGATCCTAGGAACCTCTGATTTGTGACCAAATTGAACAGAAGTTGTAGGTAACTTAAGGGCCTATTGCTTGTAATTGGCATCTGAAATAAGTTGGGAACACTCTTGTGAGCCCCTAACCTAGGGAATCTGACTCTATCGTCAGATAGATAGTGCTTGAATTAAACTAAATTGTAGGACACCCAGCTCTTGTTGCAGAGAGTAGTTTGATGTGAGGGGAAAAAACAAAAAACAAAAACAGGTATTTGGTGACCAGAAGTGGTTTGTTCTGTTGTGAGAATAAGAAACATAGGTAGAAAACTGAGTTTTTCCAACTCAATATTGTATTGAAGTTCCTAACTTGGATTAACAGTTGATAAACATTTTGGTAAATCTATTGGCCATTTGTTGATTTCTCTGTTGATAATCTATTCATATTATTTGACAGATTTTCTATTAGGCAATTAACTTCTTCTTATTGATCTTAAATTTTCTTACACACTAGTTTTATTAACCATTTGTCATATATGTTACAAATATTTACAAATTCTATGTTGAAAATTTGGGATTATTAATCACATTTTTTATCCCCTATGCCATGTATTCCTAAAACATTTATCTATACATTTTTATTTTGAAAAATATTAAATCTACCTTAAGTTTGAAAAAAGAGCATGGAAAAACCTGCATGACTCACCAACTATAAACATTTTGCCATACCTGCTTTCTATCTATCTGCACGCATACGCACAGACACATACTTGCCTTCTGTTAAACTTTTCAAAATTTGTTGAAGATATCATTACATTTCACCCTTAAGTACTTTAGCATACATCTCTTAAGAGGTGAAAACTTATTTCCTGTGAAAACACAACATAACTATCATGCCTGAGAAAAATCAACAATAATAGCATTATCCAAAATCCATGTACAATATTCTCAATTATCCTCAAAATATTTTTTTCAGGATTTAGTGGTTCATAGAATTTCAATATTATGTTTTTGTTTGTTTGTTTGTTTGTTGTTTTGTATTTTTTACTTTCCTCAATCTATGTGAGCTATCCCTCCTTTCTTGGTCCTTTATATTGACCCCTCAAAAGATCCAAGTCAGTCAACTTATAGAATATCCAACTTTCTAGATACATCTTATAGGTTTTTCATAATTAGATTTAGGTCAAACATATCTGACTATAGCACACATAGGTAATTAACCCCATTTCTCAATCCATTAAATCATGAATTAGTGACTGCTAAATTAAATTAAAGTCACATAAGGCAGATTGAAGTTAATATACTATCAATTTTATTAACTAAAATGTTCCACAGAAAAACTAGATTAAATAATATATGCTCGAAAGTCTAAGAGACTAGATCTTAAATGTTTAAATCACAAAAGAAATAATAATTATGTGATGTGATGAGAGTGTTAGCTAACACTGCAATATTTAAATGTATTAAATCAATATATTGTGTGCCTTGAACTTGTAGAATGCTCTATATTCACTATCTTAAGTAAATAAATAAAATCTAAATTTAAAAAATGTATATATAACTTGGAACAAAAGCCAAAATAGAGATAGTTATTTCTACCTGTTAAAATGTACCAATTTATTTTTTTACTGAGGTTTCCAGTCAAGATGGAGCAGTAGGTAAACACTGTGCTTGTGTCCTCTCATGACCACATAAAAATTACAACTGAACTTCAGAACAACCATCATTGAGAATCATCTGAAGTCTAGCTTAACCAAAGCCGTACAACTACGTACATACAGACAAAGCCACCTCAAGACTGGTAGGAGGGGAAGAGACATGGACTGGCTGGTCCCACACCTGTGTATGACAGTTAAAAATCAGGAGAGATATCTCAGCTGCAGAAGTCTCCCAGAGGAGTGGAGAATCCCAGCCCCACATCAGGCTTTCTAGCCCAGTGTTCCTGTGCCAGGAAGAAAAGCCTCCATAATTTTTGGCTATAAAAATAAGTGGAGATTGTGGTGGAGTTAGGCAGAGAGTGACTAGAATCCCAGATGTTCCTCTTAAAGAGCCCACTGATCAGTTCACCCACTCTGAGCTCCAGCTCTAGGGCAGCAGCTCAAAAGGCACCAGGGACATATGGGAAGGAACTGAATTGTCTGTGAGGGCTGGAGGGGCAGCTTTGTCTCAGACAAAAGTGTTAGGAGAATCCATTGTTTCTTTGTTGAGCCCTCTCTACTGACTTAGGTGCACCATATTTGAGTCTCCATCAACCTGGCTAACACAGTTGTCCCTTCCTTGGTGATTCCCTGAAACCCTGCCCCACCCAAATTGTGGGTTCACCCAAGCCTCTTCCAGTGCCTTTATCATGCAAATGGCTTGTCTTGGCTCATGCTGCAGACTTCTCTAAAAATCTCTCAATGGTTCACAAACCTCAAAGAACCAGCATCTGGTTTTAGCATGCCTTGTACCTTTTGGAGCAGCCTGTATCAGCTGAAAGCTTAGCCTTTCCCAGGTATCTCCAAGCCCAACACAAGTGACAACCATCTGCAGATAACTTTGTAGCTCCTCCCAGGCAGGGCATAGGCAGTGGTTGACCTTGGCCTGCACCAAAACACATCCTAATAGTCCCCAAACAACACACTTAAGGGCCAGTTTCAGACCTCACAACAGCACCACCCAACCACCACCACAAATGACACACAAAATGAACAGATTCAGCAGACACCAGAGCCCTGCCAAAGTAAATCCTGTTCCCTAGTATCAGCTCCTTCACAACATCTCCTCAACTGTAGTCAGAGTTGGTTCTCATAGCAAATCAGCATGAGGGTCAATCTGTCTCATGGATGTGCAAATAGAAACCAAGGCTCAACTACAACAAGAGAGCCAACAAAATCCACACAAGAAACACAACTGCAGCACCATCTCACATGACCAGAAAGACACCGCTATTAAGAACCATAGGACAACTATATGGCCTTGGTAGAAGGCCATTCTACCAAGACTGGAGACAGAGCAGCTGTACCTCATATGTAAAAACAAGCACAGGGAGACAGCTAATGGGGGAAACAAAGAAACATGTCCCAAATGAAAAAACAAAAAACAAACAAAAACAGAACAAATCTCCAGAAAAAGAACCAAACAAAATAGAGACAAGCAATCTACCAGATGCAGATTTAGAAAAACTAGTTATAATAATGTTTAATGATCTCAGTGAGAGCTTCAACAAAGAGACAGGAAACCTAAAAATGGAGATAAAAAAGATCCAATCAGAAATTTAAAATGCAATAATTAAAATAATGAATATGTTAGAATCAACAGTAGATTAGATGAAAAAGAAGATCAAATCAGCAATTTGAAAGATAAAGTAGCAGAAATCACCCAATCAGAACAGCAAAAAGAAGAAAGACTGAAAAAAAAAAGAGCATAGTTTAAGGGGCTTCTGGGACAACATCAAAGGTACCAACATTTACTTGATAAAGGTATGAAAAGGAAATGAGAGAGAACAAGTAAGTGAAAACCTACTTGAAGAAATAATGACAAAAAGCTTTCCTATCCAGATGAAGGAAATAGTATGCAAGTCTAGGAAGTGCAGAAGTCCCAAATAAGATGAACCTAAAGAGGCCTACACCAAAACACATCATAAATAAAATGCCTAAAGTTAGAGACCAAGACCAAGAGAGAATCTTAAAAGCAGCAAGAGAAAAAGAGTTAGGTGCCTACAGTGGACCTTCCATAAGTCTGTGAGTGAATTTCTCAACACAAACTTTACAAGCCAGAAGGGATTGGCAGAAAATATTCAAGTGGAGGAAAGCAAGGACTTACAACCAAGATTAGTCTACCCAGCAAAGTTATCATTAAAAATCAAAGGACAGATAATGAGCTTCTCAAACACATACACACACACACAAAAGCTAAAGGAATTCATCATCACCATGCAAGTATTATAAAAAATATTAAGGGAATATTTTTAGGAAGAAGAAAAAAAGGTAAAAAATATGAATAATAAAATGGCAATAACTATATATCTAGCAACAATTACTTTAAAAATAAATGGATTAAATGCTCTAATCAAAAGATATAAGGTTGCTATGTGGATAAAAAAAACTCTTATTCTACCTACAAGAGACTCACCTCAGATGTAAAAACACACAGACTGAAAGTAAAGGGATGGAAAAAGTTATTTTGTGACAATAGAAACAAACAAAAAACTAGAGTAGCAATACTTACTCCAGGTAGAATAGACTTTAAAGTCAAGGGTATAACAAGAAAAAAAAGTGACCCAGTAATCACACATTGGGTATTTAGTCAAAGAAACACAAAATACTACTCCAAAGGGACATATGAATCCATGCATTTATTGCAGCATTATTTACAATAGCCAACATATATAAGTAACCTCATTGTCCATTAACGAATGATTGGATAAAAACAAGTGATACATATATACAATGGAATGTTAGTCATAAAAAAAGAATAAAATTTTGCCATCTGCAACAACAGGGATGAATGTAGACCATATTGTGATGAGTGGAGTAAGTCAGAGAAAGACACATGCCATATGATTTCACCTATATGTGTAATCTTTTTTAAATAAACAAACAAAACAGAAGCAAACTCACAGAAACAGAGAACATTTTGATTGTTACCAGATGGAAGCAGGGTTGAAGAGATGAGTGAGAAAGGGGTAGGGATTAACAAGCACAAATAAGTAGTTACAAAATGGTCATGGGAATATAAAGCATTAGTATAAAGAATACAGTTAATAATACTGTAATAATTATGTATGGTGTTAGGTCAGTACCAAATATATTGGGTGATAAACTTGTGAAGTATATAAATGTCTAATCCCATGTTGTACACCTGAAATTAATATGATATTGTGTGTCATAACCTTACTCACAACCATAATACATAACTGAAAAAGCAGATTTGCATATCCAAGTTGCTCTAAGCACACACAAATATTTTCTAATAACTAAAAGGTATCAAAAAACAGAAATGAAAAAAGACAACGTGTCTTTCCAAGGAGAGAAGATAAAGACCAGGACCTAAGAATGATCTTTGATTCATGATAAATTCTTAAAATATGCACACACAGAAACCCACAAGTCATTAGTTTTATAGAGTCAAAGTGATCAATATATTATTTATACTTTCCTTTTGCTTAATTCTGATAAACTATTACTCATCTGAAGATAAAATGAACATTTATCATCTATTTACTTATGACATTTTTTTAAACAAAACTCTTTATCTCATTTCAAATTTATTTTTATAAACAGACCATCATATTATATTATCCCTGGAAAATTCTTCTTGCAATGTTGTCAGGTAGAAATAAATGCCAGCCATGTGTCTAAGTTCAAACTTTCCAGTTAACACATCAAAAGAATTAAAGAGAAAAATGTGAAATTGATTTTAATAATATATTTTATTTAACTCAACCTTTCCAAAATATTGTCATTTTAACATTTAATCAATATTAAATAAATTATTAATGAAATATTTTACATTCATTTTTCATTACAATGTCTAGACTAAGCCCAAGATACAGTCACTCATGCTAAGCCCTACATAAGTAAACTAAAACTTTACCAAGTTTCCACACCCCAAAAATGGAAGGTTTATGTCAAACCCATCAGCGTGTTTTGCCTGACCTGGCTCCAAAACTTCCCTTTGCTGCATATAAGGAAAGTAACCCTGCTTTACAAATCAGCAAATGCAGTATAACTTCTCTGTTTTCACTCACCTTAGTCTAGAAAACCCTCTCGCTTTACAGAACTCCTTGACTTTCCTATCTATGTTGTAGACTGGATGCTTCCCAATTCATGAATCATCAAATAAAAGTCAACTACATCTGAAATGTTCTAGTTACAAACATTGTATTTCAGCCACTAAATATGCATCAGCAATACTAAGCATACATTTGCATTTAATAAATCTACAGTTGAAAAAGAAGATTTGCATACCCACATTTTCCAAACTTAAATGTTTTCCATTAAGTGAATCAAGTCTCAGTTTTAAAACTAAATGAATTGATTAAATAAAATTAAAAATTCAGTTCTTCAGTCACATAATCCACATTTCAAGTTCTCAATAGTCACGTGGTATCAGACAGGACAGTCTAGAGAATTCATATCTGCTTAGTGGTGGAGCAGAGATTCAACAGTGAATCTTGTACAGTAGTTACCACACACTTAGCTTAATGAAACTCATAGTCCAAGCTTATAAGAACGTAATCATTTTGGAGAGATAGGTAGAAATGATAAATGATAGATAGGTAGATAGATAAATACAGAGATAGATAGGTAAATAGATATGTTAAAACATGTGGTAAAGTTTTATGTCACTTGTAGACTTTATACAATATCTGGAATTCAAAAAAGCAAGATAGCTTAAGTTGGCTTTAAAACTAGGAGACAGTTGAGATTTGGTCTTGGCCCCACAAAGAAAACTACACCTTTCAAATCATTTTAATCTAACATCTACTTTGATTCTTTCCTCATTAGTGTTAATAAAAGGAAAAATTTTATTATAATTATATTTCTCATTCATTCAAAATGATTAATAAATATAAAATTCAATTGTACTTATAAGAAAATTTGCAATGATAATTTAAGGTAACAAAAATTTATTTTCAAATATTGTACCACAAATATTTATAATTTTAAACTCTAAATTTGTCTTTCCTGATCAGCGGTTATTATTCCAATGCCATTTGTTTTGCCGTCTCTCTGAGCATAACAAAAGTATTTTATAGATGAGTAATCTTGGGCACCAAATTCAAATGTTTATCACCAAAATTCAGATAATAAGCCACCACTATGCTAAGAATTCATTGTAAATATTATTTTTTAATCCTTAGATCATGGAAATAATCAAATGATAGCATTACACAATAATTAAATTCATATTTAGGTTTTACCTGTTACAGTAATGAGGATGGGAGACTAGAAATAAAAATAAAATGTCTAAACTAATAGAAAATATATTTAACTTGAAAAGATAAGTTTTAAAGTTAATGACTAATATCTATAACCTCATGAACAATCATTTTGAAGATTTATTTATATCAATCAGCCACAAAAGACAAGTTATTTTAAAGGCTTCAGTGTCAGGATATCTTCCTGAACCAGTGGTTCACACTGTAACAAATAAGTGAAGGAAGGTATGAGTTTTTATAATTAGACATCTTTTTAAACATCATACTCCCAGTGATCTCAAGTATTGGTTTGTGTATCATACATCTCCATTGATTTCTGGGTGTTCTAAAAGGAACAAACCCTTTCCAATGAAAGCTATTGAAATAAATCACTATAGACAAAAAACCCTCTTAATTTTGGAAATATGTGGGGATAGATCATCTTTAAGATATTCTAAACTTTGGAATTTGATTGAAGTTGCTGCCATAGTACAGTTTTCATTATTTCCTTCACAAAGCTTTCTTTTTAAAAATCAGTGAACCACATTTTTCTGTGAAATAAAATAAACAGCCATATGATTTTATTCATTTTGTGACAAAATTTGGATTCTTTGGAGTTTGGAGACTTTGAAGTTTGATTTATTAACTTAGTTCAGATAGAATTTCTCAACTGCTATTGAGTGAATGGCTTATAACACACAATGGTCCTACATAGGGCTAGAGTAGCTAAAAATATATTACACTAATGTACTTGTTACGAAAGTTGGGATATTATCATGGCTTTTATAACTGTTCTTATAATAAAAGCTTGAGTGTTTATTGTCTCACTTTAAGTGAACAATAAAATGAATATTATGCTTCTTATAATGCAATAGAAGACAAAATTGCTTACTTTACTAGAAAATAGAACAAAAATGGAAATATGAAAAAAGAAACTGAAGGAAACAAAATGGTCTCGTGAAATAACTTGCCCCTGAAATTGTATCCAATTTGTACATAGTATTATGTGTATGCACTAAAATTTGTCCTAAGATTATTTTTGTCACTTCATAGTCTGCCAAATAAGCCAATTCTTTTCTATTTGCATCATTTTCTACAACCTGATATTGAGAAAATTAAGAAAACATATTCTGGAGGACAGGGCAAGATGGCTACTGGGAAGAAGGTCCCTAAAACCTCTCTCAGAAAACACAATTAAATGGCTGTCCAGGAGCCAAGAAAGAAAACCCTGAGTGACACAGTGACAACTGAGAAATTCATGCATTGCAAGAAAACACCTGAAGGTGAGAGAAAGGAGGGCGAGCGGGAGAGAAAGAAGGGACTCCATCACTGCTAACTAAAGGAACTAGAAAAGAATCAGGAAGCAGGACAATACACTGGAGGGAGGAAGCCAAGAGGCAGCAAGAGTGAAAGCTAGAGTGGCAAAACGCTGGGAGAATGTGAGAGAGCTGGGCCTTAAAGCAGCGTGTTAGGGACAAACCTTGGGGGCCAGCCTCTGAAACTCTTAAGTAGCAAGAAAGCTGAATGAGGACTCTAAACAGCCACAGGACAAAATAAAGCCCCAGATACAGCACCTCGGCTACCAGCACCCTCACGGTCCACAACACGTGTGCATGTGGCTCCTTCGCAGGGCCACATTGCCCAGCACACAGCAGAGGTGCGCCAGCCACCCTCACACAGCCTGTGACATCAGGCCTGCAGCTTTAGACCCATGGCTGGCACACGCTTCCAGTGCCCTCACACAGTGTGCACTTGCAGACTCGGACCTGAGTGGTTGCTGTGGAGATGAATCACTGGAACATGCCTGGGAAAAAGCATTGGAGAGGGAAGAGAGGTGAATTGGACAGCATTCACCCCAACCAGTGAGAGCAGCCTTGGCCTGCATCCCATCAGACTCCTTCATCTCCCCCAGCTTCTCCATCAAAGTGGAGGTGGTGGAGCCACTGCAGCATGCATTTTGTTGGCCTCTCCTCTGTCCTACAGCCTCCCCAATGAACTACAGGAAGTGGAGGGATCACGATCAAGACGCTCCACCTCCAAACACGGCTGGAGACCAGAAATAAAGCTTAATCACCTCCACTCTCTGCCAAAACTTGTCCCCCAAGTGCCACCTAGTGTCTGTTCTACAACATGACACCACAAAAATACTAATCAGAGAAGGAAAGAGACCTCCTGGGCTCTGCTGAATATAAAGACCTCAAGCCAAAGAAGTAAACAGCAGACAATATGAGTACCTTAGGATTTAAAGTTGTTCAGAAAGAAGATGGAAAAATCTCAAGAAAAGGATCTCATAGACCTAGAAATTTCTAAACTAAGTGACAGAGATTTTAAAGTGGTCATTCTAAAGGCTCTGAGAGAAAAAAAAAACATGCTAACAAAACACCATAGCTGAGATGAATGATCTCAGAAAGGAAATCTGTGAAAAAAAGGAACAATTTAATAAAAAATTCAAAACATAAGGAAGAAGGAGATGTAAATTTGAGAGATAATAGAATAAAAGATGTGAGAAATGAAAAACTGTCATAGGAAACAGAGCCAACCAGATGGAGGAAAGAATTAGTGATATTGAAAATCAAACATAGAAACATCTCAGAAAGAGGCAGTCAGGGAATATAGAACCAAAAGGATTGAGAGGACTCTGCAAGAACTACCTGGCTCCCAGAGACAAAATAATATCAGGATCATAGGATTAGAATAAAGAGCAGAGCACTCTACAGAGAACATGCGCAAACCAATAGTAGACAAGAACTTTCCAAAACTATGGAGAGACCTGGAACCCCAAATTTAAGAATAAAATAGGTCCCCTAGATACCTGGACCCTAGTGGATCTTCTCCAAGATGCATTGTACTAAAAATGTCAAAAACTAAAGACAGACAGACAATTCTCAAGGCAGCAAGGGAAAAAAGAACTATAACTTTTAGAGAAAACCCATCATGCTGGCATTAGACTTCTCAGCAGAAACTTTGCAAGCCAGGAGGGAGTGGAATCAAATATTCAAAACTTCAAAACTTTAAAATAGAGAAACTTCCAGCCAGGAATAAATTATCCAGCAAATCATCCTTCAGATATGAAGGAGGAATAAAGACCTTCTCAGACACACAGAAGCTGAAGGAATTCACCAGCACAAGGACAGCACTTCAAGAAATAATGAAGGAGGCTCTTCGACCTGAAACAAAACATCAGGACAAATGGAATACAGTTGGTGGCATCAAGAAAGAAACAAAACTAAAACAAAACAACAACAACAAAAAATTTAAATTAAATTAGAAAGTAATGTCCACAGGAAATCCTCACATAACAATCATCACTCTAAATGTTAATAGATTGGAACTCACCAATAAAAAGACACAGAGTAACAGAATGGATTAAAAAATAAAACCCATCCATATGCTGTCTTCAAGAGACACACCTCAGCCATAAGGACAAACACAGACTCACCGTGAAAGGATGGGAAACAATACTCCAAGCAAATGGTAACCAAAGAAAAGCAGGAAGTGCCATACTGATATCTGAGGAAATAAACTTTAGGTTAAAAAAGATAGCAAGAGACAAAGATGGACATTACATAATGATAAAGCCACAATACAACAACGAGAAAATTTGACACTAATCAATATATATGTTCCCAACCAGGAAGCATCAAAATATATAAAGCAACTACTAACAGATCTGAAAGGAGAAACTGACAAAAGCACAATCTTTGTGGGAGACTTAAACACCCCGCTAACAGCCATGGACAGATCATCGAAACAGAAAATAAATAAGGAAATATTAGCTCTAAATGACACATTACAGTAATTAGACATAATTAACATTTACAGGACACTTCATCCACCAAAAGAAGACTATACCTTCTTTTCTAGTGCACATGGAACATTCTCCAGAATAGACCACATGCTGGGACACATAAGTAATCTCAGCAAATTCAAGAAGATTGAAATCATACCAAGTGTATTCTCAGACCACAAAGCTTTGAAATTGGAGATCAACTATAATAGGAAACAAAAAAACAAACAAACAAACACATATACATGGAGATGAACATCTTATTTTAAAAAATGACTGGATAAAAGAACAAATAAAGGAGATTAAAATATATATAGAAACTAATGACAATGAAAATACAACATATCAAAATTATTGAGACACAGTGAAAGCAGTAATAAGAGGGAAATTTATATCACTATAGGCCTATCTTAAGAAACAAGAAAAATCACAAGCAAACACTTTAGCATCCCATCTTAAAGAACTAGAAAAAGAAAAGCAGACAAAACCCAAAGTCAGCAGAAGGAAAGAAATAATAAAAATTAAAGCACAGCTAAACCAATTAGAGAACAGAAAGACAATAGAAAAAATTAATATTACAAACAGCTGGTTCTTTGAGGAAGTCAACAAAATTGACAAGCCCCTGGATAACCAAAGGATGAAAGAGAAGGTCACAAATATCCAAAATTAGAAATGATAGGGGAGAAATTACCACTGATACCACAGAAATACAAAGGATTATAAGAAAATATTATGAAGGACTTTATGCCACTAAATTTAACAACCTAGAAGAAATGGACAAGTCTCTAGAAACTTACAGCCTACCTAGACTGAACCAAGAAGAACTGGATAATCTAAATAGATCAATCAATAGTAAAGAAATTGGAATGACTATCCACAATCTCCCTACAGGAAAAGCCCCAGACCATATGGTCTCACCAATGAGTTCCACCAAGTATTCAAAAAAGAATTAACGCCTATCCTCCTCAGACTCTTCCCAAAAATTGAAGAGGAAGCAATACTTCCTAACACATTCTATGAGGCCAACATTGCCTTAGTACCAAAGCCTAGTAAAGACAACAAAAAAAAGAAAACTATGAACCAATATCTCTGATGAACACATATGCAAAAATCCTAAACAAAATCTTAGCAAATCTATAAAAATGTATCAAAAAGATCATACATCATGATCAAGTGGGATTCATCCCGGGAGCACAAGGATGGTTCAACATACGAAAATCAATCAATGTGATACACCACATAAACAAAATAAAAGATAAAGACCATATCATCATATCAATTGATGCAGAAAAAGATTTTGACAAGATACAACATTCATGATCAAAACACTGAATAAAATAGGTATAGAAGGAAAGTATCTCAACATAATAAAGGCCATATATGACAAATCCGGAACAAGACAGGGATGCCCCCTGTCACCACTGCTATTTAATATAGTACTGGAAGTTCTAGCCACAGCAATCAGGCAAGAGAAAGGAATAAAAGGTATCGAAACTGGGAAAGAAGAGATCAAATTGTCACTATTTGCAGATGACATGACCCTTTCTATAGAAAATTCCAAAGACTCCACCAGAAAACTATTAGAAACAATAAATGAATACAATAAAGTCGCGAGATACAAAATCAATGTACAAAAATCAACCGCATTCTTATATACAAACAACAAATCTTCAGAAAAAGAAATAAGGGAGTCAATTCCTTTTGCTATCACAACAGAAAGAATGAAATACCTGGGAATTAACTTAACAAAGAACGTGACAGACTTATACACAGAAAACGATAAGACACTTTTGAAAGAAATCAAAGCAGACATAATGAAATGGGAAGATATTCCCTGTTCATGGATAGGAAGACTTAACATTGTTAAAATGGCCATTTTGCCCAAAGCAATCTACAGATTTAATGCAATACCTATCAAAATCCCACAATCATACTTCCGTGAAATAGATAAAAGAATGATCAGATTTATATGGAACCATAAAAGACCTCAAATTGCCAAAGCAATACTACATAAAATGTATAAGACTGGTGGTATTACACTCCCAGACTTCAATTTATGTTACAAAGCATCAATAATCAAAACAGCTTGGCAGAAAAACAGAAACATAAACCAATGGAACAGAACTGAAAATGCAGAAATAAATCCACAAATTTATGGACAAATAATTTTTGATAAAGGTGCAAAAAAAATGCAATGGGGAAAAGACAGCCTCTTCAGTAGGTGGTACTGAGAAAGCTGGGAAAACATATGCAAAAGAATGAACCTGAGCTATGAATTCTCACTGTATAAAAAAGTTAACTCAAAATGGAATAAGACCTTCATATGAGGCCTGAAACAATAAATTGTATAGAAGAAGACATTGGTACTAAACTTATAGACCTAAGGATCAAGGAAGACCTCATGAACCTGTCCTCAAAGGCAAGGGAAGTAAAAGCACAAATAAATGAATGGGACTATATCAAACTACAAAGCTTCTGCACAGCAAAAGAAACCATCAACAAGGCAAAAAGACAGCCAACTGAATGGGAGAAAATATTTGCAAACAATGCATCTAATAGGGTCTAACATCTAAAATATATAAAGAACTAATACATGGAGCTCCAGTGGCGCAATCAGTTAGCGTGCGGTACTTATATAAAGAACTAATACAACTTAACAACAACAACAAACAACCCAATTAAAAAGTGGGCAGAAGAACTAAACAGACACTTCTCCCACGAAGAAATACAAATGGCCAGCAGACATATGAAAAAATGCTCATCCTCATTAGCTATCAGGGAAATGCAAATCAAAACCACAATGAGATACCACCTCACACCTGTGAGAATGACTGTTATCAACAATACAAGGAATAACAAGTGCTGGAGAGGATGTGGAGAAAAAGGAACTCTCCTACACTGCTGGTGGGAGTGCAAACTGCAAACTGGTACAACCACTGTGGAAGGCACAGAAAATTGGGAATGGAGCTACCATTTGACCCAGCAATCCCCCTTCTGGGGATCTACCCAAAGAACTTGAAAACCTTTGTCCACAAAGACTTATGTACCCCGATGTTCATCGCAGCGCTGTTCACAGTGGCCAAAACATGGAAACAAACCAAGTGCCCTGCGACAGATGACAGGATAAGGAAGCTGTGGTACACACACACAATGGAATATTACTCAGCTGTAAGAAAAGATGAAATATTACCATTTATGACAAAGTGGATGGACCTGGAGATCATGCTTAGTGAAATCAGCCAGACAGAAAAAAACAAAAACTGTACGACTTCACTCCTATGCAGAATATAAAAGTGAAAGCAACAAAGAAAAAACAAACAAAAAAACCCCAAAAAAACCCGTGGACACAATCAATCATTTAATGTTTATTTGGGAACAAGTAGGGAGGGGATGAGAGAAGGGGGAAGGGATGGGAGAGGAGGGGGGGAAGCTAAATATAAGGTGATGGAAAGAGAACTCACACTGGGTGGTGAACTTATATAACAAGTTGACAATGCAGTGCAGAATTGTACATCTGAAATCTATGTAATTCTTGCTAACTAATGTCACCTTAATAAGTCTAACAATTAAAAAAAAGAAAACATATACTAATGACAAAGCTTTCATTTGAGCCTGGCCACCTACACATTTTCCTTTCATTTTTAAAGTGATACAGAGAAGTAGTTTTCATGTGTAATGGAGACAGCTGATTTCGCAGGGAACACCACATTGCCTTAGCCAACTCTGATTCTGAGCAGCAAATTTGAATAGCTAGTTCATTTCTTCAAGCATCGCCTTCCCTTTTCTCAAAAAATGAGAGGAAGTCAGGATTGGCAGAGAAGAGGAAGAGAGGAGGGAATGACAGGCGAGAACAGAAATAGAGTGGATAACTGCTGAGGCATGGCTAATCAGAGAGGACACTCCAGACATATTATGACCCCATTGTGATAAAAAAATTGCCTACCCAAACCACTTGAGACACTCTGTGTCTTTAATTTTTGAAGTTATGAAGATATTTGACACAGAAGGGGATCAATTATCATGAGTTTTCATGCAAATACTTAATCAAAGCAGTGGGTCAGTCAGTAGGAAAATTGCAGGCTTACAGCCACATAATAGCAATTAATTACACTATTTCAAGGCTCCTTTCCAATGGTCTCAGTTGGCACAGTGGTCATGGATGATTTATTTTGAATCACTTTGAGGGGTTTTGAAGTTATTTATAATATTTGCTAAAGAAAACTTGCTCTGATAATGAATCCACCAAAACATGAAAACAAAAGGAAATCCTCCAGTTAGCTTATTAGGTACTCAAACCCTTGACATAAATTGTTTGGCACCATTTAATAATGGAATAGACGTGTCTGTTATGGGATAGAGCCAGCTCACAGATCACAATGCCCCTCTTAGAATGGGCAACTTTAAACATATACATTTTGGCAGATGAGATTTTTTACTGTTTCCCCTACATAGAACAGTTAATAGAGTGCTTTATTTCATGTAAAATAAAATATACAATATTTATTTACATTAATACTTTTGAGTGCATGCTCAAGTAATGACATGGTACCAGATTATTATTATAAATTCAACTTCCATTTTTTTATACGATCTAATATTAATCGGGTAATTTAGTGGAAAAGTTTTTACTCTTCTGTTCCATTCTCCACAAAGTTTTGAAGAATTAATATTTCCATAAGGTCAAGTTTGAGAGAAAAAAAAAACAAACTGGTTGGATAGACAGGGAAAATGGTCTTCATTATTGAGTTTAGAAAAACAAACCAGTAGAAGCTAAACGGGCATTGTCAAACTTGCAGTGAACAATGAAAATAAGCACACCTCCATTTATTGCCTATATTTTCTCTATGAAAACCATTTAAGTAGACTTGACTTGTGAAAACTGTTTCCTTCTCTTTTTTATGTCTTGTATCTTAGCAAGTTTTCCATTAAAAGAAATGAAATTAGTACTGGTGAATGAATTGCTTTCTCTTTCTGTTCTACTGAATATATGGCTTTAATGTATTATATATTTAAAAATTAATCCATTATATATAAAAATAAATCCAAACCATGGTATTTCTCTGAGTCTCTTCCAAAGGATATCACCATTACAGTAAACAGAGCTTTGTTTATGAAAGAAGCTCTAAGACATTAAAAAAAAAGGTATGTTCTCAACCGTGATGACCACCTGTGTCACCATGACCTCCTCAGATGTAGTGACTATGATGCCAAAAATGGAAAGAGATTACTGTCAACACCACTTATGGTACCAAGAAGTTGATTAGAATTCAATGTCAATTCCTCATTTGGTAGCAGAATTTTGTCTTGTATCAATTTTTAAAATTGTAAAGTATACACATGCACACACATTTAGCACAATAAATGTTGCAAGAAATGCATAACTATGCATTCAGACTCTCACCTCCTTCTTCTCTTTTCTGAAGTTTTCACTTTTTTTTTTTGAAACTTGTAATTTATTTCAATTAGAAAAAGAACGTGGGCACAGTGCTGGGTAATACCTGGCTCAATATTGAGGAAATGATTCCATGCCGGAATCTTCAAATCCACACAGTCTGAGGAGGCAGGATTCAAAAGCTAATGCTCTCTATTGATACAATTACTGACATGCTTAAACAGAAATAGAGTTTTTCTTTCTTCCATCCACTTTGTGGTCTACTTGGGGATGGGAGGCTGTTAGCAGTGAGATAGGAGCTAACAGCATTACATGCTACAAAGAGCAATTGCCTGAACAATTTTCCTAAGCCAGAGCCAGAGCAAAGCAATTGCATTACCCGCTCCTCACCTCTCTGTCTGCCCTGTGAGAGAGGAGCTGCCTGGCCATCTCCACAGGGCAAGTTCCATGACAGAAGCTGAATCCTGTGGCCAATTGCATGGTGGCATGGGTCTGCCTTAAGCATGGAATTTACATATTAAATACAATATACATTTTCTTTCTTTTGGGGAGGTATCAAAAATAAAGAATTTCATTAATACACTTGTATCTGCTTGGCTTCTTTAAAAGAAAACACCTTTCAGCTAAAGAAAGATGAACAATGTTTGGGAATATTAGTGTCATACTATGATTTGATCATTTTAATAAAAAATTTGGTCAATAAAATAATGACCAAAAATCATATTGTAAATTATTCAGTCTTATATCCTTTGGCTAAAATATGACCAAAATATTCCCTGAGATCTGACTATTCAGTGTAGAGTGTCTCTTTCCCCCTTTTAGAATGTTATATATTTTTAAAAATTATCTCTTTTCTTGTAAAGAGATAAGAGAAAAATGAAATGAAAAAGTTCAACTGCCAGCTAAACCTTTTATAGACAACATTTACAGCAACTGCTCTTCCTACATCCTATGCCTGGAAAACGTAAGTAAATTGTATTCATTGAATCTAAAATTTCAAAGTAAGTAGCATTGATATGCATTAAATAAGTAACGTGCACTTAACTTTCTTCTTTTTCTTCTAGTTTTGTATAGAAATTTCTTGTTTAAATTTCAAATTCAAAGCCACACAATTATAACAGCCATCTATTTTTTGCTTTTATATTGGCATTTTTATTTCTTAAACCATTCAACCTTATTTTATTCTGTTTCAATTGCTTACACTTAATATAAAAAACAATAATTTTTCTCTTAAAAATCATCCTCATACAAAGTCACCATAAAGCATATACTAGAGTTGAGTATGAGTAGTTTATGAGATTAAGAAATTATGTATTCTTTGAAATTATAGAATCTTAAAGCTAGAAGATAATCTGAGATCAAACAAAACTCATTTTATAGATTTAAAGTAATGAAGGTTTAGAGAAAATAGAGTGATCTGCTTATGATCACAATGCTACTAAATGGCAAAGCTAACACTAGAGTATTTAGATCTTTGATCTTGAAATATTTTTCCTGTACAAGCTCCCTAATGGAGTAAAAATTAAAACAGGGTAATAGTTAACATCATAGGTATATGGGTACCTAGGACCAACTAAATCAGGAAAGTGCGAAGTGGAGAAAAAGTGCATCAAAACAGTTGGTTCAGTCAAAGTCCCCACAAGAAATAGATGACACACTTGAATTGGGATAATTGAAAGACACTATGATAAATAAACAATTTACCAAGCTGTGGGCAGAGTACAGAGAACTCATAGGAGATACCATAGAGTACAGAGCTAGAAATACTGAGCTGTAACTATGGCCAAGCCCAACCTGAGAATGGGAAGGTGGTTCTGGAAGCCAAAGAGGGTCCTGTATGCAGGGCTACTTGCCAGGAGCTCTGGCCTTCGGTGAGGAGACAGAGCCAGTGTGAGGTGACCCTGCAGGGAGAGAAATACAGGACCTGTCTCTCCTTCCTCTGATCTCCTGAAGCAGACTTTTCACAGTAAGCTCACTAGAGTGTAAGAGTCCCTCTTGATATAGGTCAGGTTCCCTGGACAGGGGACAGAGCAGGAAAGACAAAGTATAGATCTAAAAGAGTAAATGAAGGTATGAGTTGAAGTGTGAACAAAGGATGAAATAACAGAAAAATAGCTAAAGAATAAAAGACATCATTTTTACAATTAGGAGCAAAAAGCTATTAACTCAGAGCAAGGGGCAGAACAGTACAGAGTGATAAAGTTGTATTGGATAATTAATTGTAAAGTCAGGTTTCTGGACAAAGAGAAAAAAAAAGTCAGTGGAAGAGAAAGAGGGAAAATTGAGACAAAAATAGAGAAGGCTGAGGATGTATGAGGGGTACAAACAGAATAAAGTTTAATAGTAAAAGTTAAAGAAAAAATCCCTTCCTCCTGCCCCTGCTTTTTTTTTATTGTTAAGATGTTCCCGTTGGTCCTGGGCTAGCAAGTTCTACTAGATAGCACTGCTCTAACATTTATGCAATACTAAACATGTAGGCTTCATGCATATACCGAGAATTTCCAAATTACCTCAGTGTATGAAATATGGGTGTGTCCATTTCCTCTACAATTCTTTTGGTTTGCAAATCCTTTGGCATTTAGTTGCTTAACTTTCCTGGTATTTCATTGTATGTTTGTGCTTCCTCTAGCCACTACTGACCCAACAACCATCCTGAACAAATCCTCCATGTTGCATCTTCTTCATGACTACCACATCAGATTCCATGGACATGGGAAACTATCTCTAAGCCACAATTTCATTCTGATATTGCTGTCTCACTTCTGGTTATTTAGAATTTGCTTTCTTCAACATAAAACTTTAAGCTGTATAGAAACCAAAGAAGACAAATACATCAAGTATGTGGGATTCATCTAATATTACCAAGAAGAACAGAACCTGCTTCCCTTTGCTGGAAGTTTCCATGTCTTTTTTGTCCCTCTCACCTATAGAGTTCTCCTTTATCTTCCATCAGCAAGCTTCATTTTCATCTTCTTACCGGATTTCTTTGCAAATCAAAACTAGACTTCTTTTGCTAGGACATTTACTAAACTCAATGAAATATTTGGGATTTATAATTGAATATAGGGTAATACTGTCATTTACCTTAAGTTCCAATTTTCTTTGATATTTTATTGGCCCCTCTAAGCTTCAGTTCCTGCATCTATAAAAAGTAAATAATAACTTCTTTCTCATCGATTGTCAAAACCATAAAAGATAATCCATGTAAAGTGCTGATAATAGCACTGCAAATAATAAAAACTCTTTAAATGTTAACTACTATTATTATTGCTCTCTAAATGGCTGTCCATGATGGGCCAGTGATTTGTTGTGAAAAGTAGTAATGAAGCAAGCTAGGAGGTCAAGACTGCTCCCTCAAGGATGCAGATGAAAGAACAATGTTGCCCTCATTATATTCCCTTGGAATCAATAAGTAAAATAATCTCTAATGACCATCTTGTTGTTGTTTTTAATCAGAAATGGTACATATTAATCTCCATCACTCAAATTAGCCAGTCCAGAATCAAGTTACATTTTTAAATGGTGACGATTTTTCCAGAGCTTGTACTTAATGAATTACATATGGGGCATTCAAATTAATCTTGAAAAAAAGAGTGATAGAAATATTGCAGACTATAGTTCTATAGTTATTTTGAAAATTTTGAGAAATAAAGTTTCAGATGGGTCATTAAATGCATGACAGTCTTGGAAGCATCTCTGTGCTCTAAGCACACAATCTAAGAGGAACACAGATAGGTCAGCTGACTGAAATGCAAAGGACAGTCTGAAAAGGAAATAGGATTAACCGAACCACACAAAATCACCCAAATTAACACCACCGCCAGATAATGTATGAGATAATTCTTACACATGGTAAAATTGTTAAATGTATCCCTTTAGTTTTAATTAGTTTATATTTAAAAATATAGAAAAGTAATCTAACCAACATTGTACCCACATTTCAGATTTAAGAAACACATTATTACTTTTTCTTTAGATTTTTGTGGAAAGACAAAAAACTGTAAAGTTTTGATCGAAATCTCTTTTGTTCAGCCTCTCTCTATTCCATGCCATTTCCTTTGTACCCTGGCCGTAATTACCATTCTAAACTAAAATGTATCCTTACCGTTCATGCTTTCATGTTTTTATACTTTTATACCAACATATATTATATTTATATATATATATATTTATATATATATATATATATATTTATACACACACACACACACACACACATAACATATATTATTTTTATGTGTTTCAAAATTTTAAATAACGGCTATCACATTGTAGGAATTCTTAGGAGTCTGTCTTTTTCTCTCAACCTGTATTTTCTTGATTCACTGTGAATAATGGATATTTAGGTCGTTTTTAAGGTTTTTTTCTCTATAAATAACAATATCGCACTATAATACCCTTGTGCATATTTCCTTGCACACATATACAAGAATTTTTTAAAGTTAATGCAATTAGATCCTGATCAACTTAACTAGACACTGCCAAGTTGTTCTCAAAACTTGCTGCTCCAATTTAAAAACCACTACCTACATATAAGGGTCCCCTTTATTCCATAGTCTTAGCAGCATGGGATATTGTCAGAATTTTTTAAATGTTTATTGTTCAGTAAATGTGACATCAAATAACATAATTTAGATATAATTTAAAAGCCAAAGTTAAAATTAATTTTCAAGTGAATGTCTTTTATGCAGTACATTACTGGATTATGGATTTGAAGTAGCTTATTAAATTTCCACTTAACCCATTTTGTACATATTTGGAATGTTACCCTGTATGATATTACAGTGAGCTGCCCAAAGAATGACCAGTGATACATAGATTCCCTTTCTTTCCAAAGCAGAGAAAGAGATGTGTTCTGTCCCATTTTCTTCAGGCCCCAAATTACCCAGCCCTTTCACAAGAGCTCAGTTAAGTAGTTTTTCAGGCCATTTTCCATTATTTTATACTTTTGTCTATAACAGCCTCCTTAGAAATTCTCTATTTTCTTTTCTTTCCTCTCTTCCTCATCTCCCACCTTTTCTTTTCTCTCCTGTTCGCCTTTTTTTTTTGTTTCTAATTAAAAACCCAATTAAATATTCAGTTGTAAAATGTGACTGGTTAGCCACTTCTTAAACACAGCCAAGATTACAACTTCCCACAGACTTTATATTTGAGTTTTTTCATTAAAAAGTAGCAGGATGTAAGGATTTCATTAACTCTTCATTTGGAGTTTGACAATTCTATTATAAACCTATATTTCTCCTAAAAGGCTGACTCTACCCAGTAATTTATATTTTCATTATAGTAATGTTAAAACCTGTTCTGATTAAAATTTTCTGCAAAAAGCCTTCATTCCTATAGTTAGTCCCCTAGAATATATTTTTTAATTAAATGAAAATTTCTGTAACATGGCATAACCAGCAATAACTACATGAAATAAATACTATTACCTAATAGGTTTCTGTTTTATTGTTATTGCTGATATTCAAAAGTAATCGTGTAGGTTATATATACATATATGGTCATGATCTTATATAAATAATGACACAGTTTGTTGAGTCAATCTTATTTTAAAATTATAAAGAAAATTTAAGCTCATGTGAAATAATCAGATCATAAATTTTCAAATATGCATTCTATATTATTATAATAAGATTTTATATTTGACTTTTATGATCTATGATTTAATGATTTATCAAAAAGCAAATAGCAATAGTATTAGTTTGCCTTTTCTTCTTTAATTTAACTCATGTACTGCTCAACAAGTTTTGACAACTTAATTTTCATCATATAAAACAGTAAGAAAATAAATAAAACTTTTGCCTTAATTTCAAGGCCCTCCTCAGTAACCTAGCCTGACACATTTATATTGATTTATCCACTATTATCCCTCTGCAAATATTCTACGCCTTAACCATATTTCTTACCAATTTCTTACTTGTGTTCATCAAAAACAAAGGCCAACACAGGTCTCACTGGGCTGACATCAAGGTGTCACCAGGGCTGTGTTCCTTTTCCACTTTCTAGAGGCCACCCACATTCCTTGGCTTGTGGCCTTTTTCTTCCATCTTCAAAGTTAGCAATGTTACATTTTTCTGATCATTCTTCTGCAGTCATATCTCCCTCCCTCTTACCACACTAAGATAGCTTCTCCTGTTTTAAGGACCCATGCAATCAGATTGAGTCCACCAGAATAATCTAGAATACACTCCTTACTTCAAGAACGTTAACTTAAATCACAACTGCAAAAGTCATGGGTTTCAGAGATCTTTGGGGACTGTTAACTCTGCCCATCACAATTTTCCTCTATTTCTGCCACCTAAAGAAGTTCACCTCAATTTACAGAATTAGAGTATATAGTGGGTGGTTCAGACTAAAGATCATTTAGTTCAATCTCTCACTTTATACGTGAGGCCACTAGTCTCACTGCCACCAGATGTAGATCTTTAGCAAATATTTGTCGAGTGCTGAATGAAGTAATTTGCCTTTCTAGGTCCATCTCACACAACATTTCTTTGAAGCATCAGATACGTCAGATTAAATGAAATTTTCACCCAAAGCTACAGTAACCTTTATCATCTGACCACTAATTGATAATCTATCTTTTATGTTATACGAGAATTTGTTATAATCTCAGATATTATGTTTCATTTTATGATGTTTCTATTGTATAATTATGTTTTATACTTTTCTCTTTATTTAATTATTTTCTGCATTCATTCCACTCTGCATTTGCCATAGTTTATATGCCATCTTTTACTAATTTGGGTTGGTTCTGTATCTAAAGGTAAGACATCCCAGCTCACTTTTCTTTCCAGCCCACTTTTGTTCCCACATAGAAGACATACTAGAGCAGGACACTTGCACAGGGGTGGATTTTCCGTTTTCTCTTTTCTTTTCCATCATTTCTGACTACAACTGGGGTGGCAACTCAGGTTGGATTAGCATCCTGGGCTTAGCACATCTGTAATTTACAAAGAAGTAGGAAGCCTCCCTTCAGTCTTAGGCCTGTGTGCCTATGATATTATTTTCTTCTACCAAGAAGATTCAGTTTTATTCATCACTGTCAGCCCAATGTCCAGCACATTACCGGCACATAGTAAGTACTAAACAAACTCCTATCAC
The DNA here is from genome assembly GCA_004026885.1 of Lyroderma lyra. Taxonomy (NCBI): domain Eukaryota; kingdom Metazoa; phylum Chordata; class Mammalia; order Chiroptera; family Megadermatidae; genus Lyroderma; species Lyroderma lyra. The sequence continues at coordinate 92,072 of PVJL010003374.1, forward strand.
ATGAATAAATAAAAGTAATGAATGAAAGACTGACATTAAAGTTAGGCTCTCGTTGGTCTGTGTATGTCAGAGCTTCAGATACCAGAGCCACACGGGTAGGTAAATTTGGTTACTTCACTTTCTTAGCCCACCCTGAGTACTCCTAAAAATCCTTTACATTGGTGATTAGGGCGTATGATTTTTTCAAACATTGAAAGATGATAAATTGTTCTCTAGAAAATGTTGATGAAAAAGTGTAAGACAACTAGTTTGGCCCAAGAATGAAGTAATAAAATGTTCCATAACTGAATTTATAGTAACAGAATGATTACAAAAATATTTCAAAAATACTTTCAGTCCTCATCCTATTTTTAGAGAATGCACCCTACCAAAATGACTTTATTCAAAAATACACATGTATCAATGTTGATGTCTTATCAAGTTAGTATTTTACTTTTTGTATGTCTTTCTTCTCTGACAGATCTTGAACTCTCTGCTGTGTCTGATACATACCTAGGACAGTTTTTATTTTTTTTGAAAACATAATTAATTAATGAATAAATGCATACCTCACTTGGTGTCATGCCTTCCTCAGATGTCTAGTAAGCATCAATTAGTATGTGTAGGGACAGTGAGAGCTGCACATTCCCTGCCATCATGGAGTAAGAATGAAAAAGAACTTTGAATAATGAATTATCTGTTCTCTATTATAAGGTTCCCAGTTATAGATGAATCAAGGTGTCTTTCTAATACCTCAAGACTTCATGATCAGATTAGCTTTCAACTTATAATCAATCATTAAATAAAGTTTCCTGAATCTGATGTTTATGGTTTCTCTTCACATTTCAAACACTGCCTTCCCCTGTTCTTAACAGTAAGCCTATCTGGGTGGAAAGTGTTGCACTGATAAAGATGAAACATATATTTACAGAATTTTGAAATGTTTAAGTCCTATATGTACCTAATTTGCTTTAGGATTAACTTATGTAACTAGTGATTGGATTTAAATAGATTTTAAATTATGAAGTTTTTGCATTCATATCAGTAGGGTACTCTAGCATTATTCTTTACAACTTTAAGAGTTCAAGGACAAAGAAAAAGTATATTTTTCTTTCTAGTTCACTAATGATGAAACAGGAGCATGGAATTTTTAAGTATCTTATTCTAAGTCATATAATGAGTCCTGATTAAAATCACTGTTGGAAATCAAAGCTTTTTGTTCAATAGGTTTAACAATGGGCCATTCATCTCTCTTGGACATTTTGCATAAGTAATAGCAGCTCAAATTTAAGAACAATTCCAGCAGCCATAATATCTATATTCATTCTGCATTACAGGATTTAATTTTCATTTATGAATTCAGCATATTTCTCTGAACAGAATGTAGTTAAGCATTTTATTATAGGAAATCATTTTTTTTCTCTTGGTTGTCAGGAAACAGTACCCAGTTTTACTAAGTTATAACAATAGTTCTTATCCAAAAAGCTGTTATAAGTCATGAAAATGAAATCAATTTACTGGCTTGGCTCCTAGATTAAGGACTGCTTTATGAATAAATAAAATAATAAATGGCATCTCAAAAGGAAATGGACAACTTATATATTATTAGCCTACTTCTTGAGAAACAGAAATAGCTTGATATCCCAAAGAAAACAATAATAAATAACAATCTTATTTTCTATAATATCCATTTCTCTTGATAATTTTAGTATTTTATGATGGATACCATAACACATCTTTTTATTTCATTCTCAATTTTCTTCCCCTGCCTATTAAATTAAAATAATCTCTTTCACATTTTATGTCTTTCTAGTTATCTCCTACAAAGTAAATATGCCTACCCAGAGGTTCTTTTCAACAAACACCATTATATGTCAATTTTGTGGTGTCACATGAAAAATTAACAGTATTTTGACAAATTATTCTATCATCTTTGTTATTACTGTTATTCTACATTACTTGATAACTAAGAAAAGATTAATAATTAATTATACAAGTGTAGCATCATAAGTAAATTGTGACAAATGTAAGGCATTATACAAGAAATCAAAGAGGAGAAATTGACAAGATTAGAAATTTCAGGTGACAAAAACTAAAATAGTCTTGACACATCAGACAAAAAATGTGTTAGAACAAGAAAGAGGAAGAATTAGACCTGAGATTGACTCTCTTCTTCATGCTATTATATTATATTTACCTATGTATCTTCACCTAAGACTTCAATTGACAGCTATGTTCCTTTGGTCAATAAATGTTTATCTGTTCCTTAGACCTCTTTTTTGAGCAAGAAACACTCATCAACTAGTTCACATCTCTTCTTGCTTGTTTTTAAAATATCCCTGACATATATTTGGTATATTGATACCATTTTTGACCCTACCCTCTTTCCTGCCATATCAAATCAATAACTAACTCATTACTTCTTATTTTCTCTGAATTATCTCCTAAATATATCAACTTCTCTCTATTTTCAATTTACCACTCTTATTCTAAGCCACCATTTTGAACTGTTATAGTATCCATTTAACTGTTCTCTCAAATTACACTATTGCTTCTTTCTGATCTATTATCCACATGGCAGCCAGTGAACTTTTTAAAACGTAATTATGATAATGTTATGCTCATGCTTAAAACCATTCAGGACAAAGACAAACATGGTTTCAACTAATGATCTAACCACTAAGGTATCTCTTAAGCCAAATTTAACATCATGATTCTTACATTCTTCTAACTACGATAAACATCCTCAGTATTACATCTTCACTGTGATTCCTTCCACCATAGGGTCTCTGCCCATGTTCTTTCCTGTGATTAGACTGTTTTCCTCTTCCCTGTTTAACTAGCCAATTCTTCTTTATTCTTATACTTAAACTCCCTTGCATTTTCAAAGGAAAGTTTTCCCAATTCTCCTAGCAAGCCTGAATTGATCAATTAGATGTCATAAAGAACGAGCCAATCTTCTTTTGTGGTACTTATTGTGTCTTATTATGTGATTATTGTATGAGTATCTGTCTCCTTCACTAGACTGTAAATTCTAAAAGGGCAGAACAGACATATGATTTTTACTCATCATGATAAATTCAAGATAAAGCAAGTGAATGTATAGAGTAGATGCTCAAATAATATTAGTTTAGGAGAGGTCCAAGATAGAAGATTAAGTAAATGCTATGCCTACTGCCTCCCAGGATTATACCAAAATTACAAATAAATTATAGTGCAATTAACCTCAAGAATCATCTGAAAACTAACTGAACAAAAAGAACCCTTCTTCCTAAGGATATAAAGAAGAGGTCATATTAAGACTGGTAGGAGGAGTGAAGATGCAAAATGTGCTGACTCCAAATCCACAAATAGTGGTTGAACACTGGGAGGGACACCTCTGTGGCAGAAGTCACCCAGTAAAAGGAAAGAGTCCCAGCCCCACAAGGGGCTCTCCAGCCCAGGGTTCCTGTGCCAGGAAGAGGAGTTTCCATAAAATCTGGCAGTAAAAATCAGCAAGGATTCTGTCTTTCCATCCTGGTAATATGGAAGCAGCTAGAAATCCAGACATCTTTTTCAAGGGTCGAACACAGATTCACTTGCTTGGAAATATTCACCTGGTCTCCAGTGGAGGGGCAGCAACTCAAAAGGTTCCAGAGATACACAGGGAAAGAGTGAGTTGTGTGGCTTTGGAAACAAAACTGGAGGAACAGGAGCCATTATCCCTGTTTGGAATCTGCCTCATGTATAGCATACAGAAGAGTGCCATCTCTTCTATGTTGAACCCTTTCCCAAATGGCCAAATCTGAAACCACATTGGTCTGATAAAATTAAGCTTACCAGATGTCCTGTTTTAAATGGGACAAAAAATAATGGTACTGTTCAGTTTCAAATGGCACATATAGTCTAATCTCACTGAGCTAAATTCAAGGTGTCAGTAGTCTGACCATACATACCATTTGAAATGAGACAGTACCATTGTTTTCTGTCCCACTTAAAACAGTATGTCTGGTCAGCCTAGGTAAAATCCATACACGCACACCACCTTGGTGATGCCATGGGTCCCTGCCCCACACTGCTAGTATTTCATCACCGGGGCACTCTTGGCTACTGAGCAGGCAGCCCCACCTCACAAGTTGTGGAAGCCTTTTATAGCAGTGGACAGCCCATGGGAACCCCGGAAATTTGTAGCTCTTACCAGGAAGCCCCAGGTGTGTAACAGGCAAGGCTATAATTTGCTTACATGGGACCCTCTCCCAAGAGACATCAGAAACAACACGCCCAGAGGCCAATTTCAGACCACACCAGAGCAATACCTGGTTAGTCAGTCTCAATAGTAGCACACCCAGAGAATGGTCTCAACTGGCACAGAACTCTTTGGGGAAAATCCTCTTCTGAGGGGTCAACCCACACACAGTAGTAGTTCATATACTGTGGCCATAGCCAATCCTCACAGCCAGTCAGCTTAGGAATCAATTCCACCCAGCAAAAGACCAAACACAATCAAGACGCAACTATAATAGGAGAATACACACAACATACTCAAGGGACATTCCAAAACACATGCACAGATGATCACAGAGACTGTACTAATGAAACACACAGGACAAATATTACATAAAGCCACCTGGCAAAGACTGAGGGTACATAAAAGCAAACATAGAAAGGTAGTCAGAATGAGAAAACAAAGAGACATGTCTCAAATAAAAGAGCAGGAGTACTTCCACAAATAGAACTAAATGAAAAGAAGGCAACCAATCTATTTGGGACAGAGGTTAGAACACTGGTTATAAGAATGCTTAAGGAACTTAGTGGGAATTCCAACAAAGAAATAGCAGGGATAAAGAAGGACACAAAAAAGCATTAAAAAGTACCACTCAGAAGTGAAGAATACAATAACTGAAGAATGCACTAGAAGAAATCAACAGCACATTAGATGATGCAGAGGATCAAATCAAAGATTTTTAAGACAAGGTAGCAAAAAACACCCAATCAAAACAATGACAACAAAAAATAATTGTGAAAAAATGAGGGGAGTTTAAGGGACCTGTGGGACAACATCAGTCATAACAATATTTGCATCATAGTGGCACCAGAAGGAGAAGAAAAAGAGCAAGAGATTGATCACCTATTTGAAGAAATAATAACTGAAAACTTCTCTAATCTGAAAAAGGAAATAGACATACAAGCCCAGGAAGCACAGATGGTCCCAAACAATACAAACCCAAACAGGCCCACACCACAACACATCGTAATTAAAATGGCAAATGTTAAAAACAAAGAAAAAAATCCTAAAAGTAGTAGGAGAAAGCCAACTACTTACTTACAAGAGAACTTCCATGAAACTATCAGCTGATTTCTCAACAAAAATATTGCAGGCCAGAAAAGAGTGGCAAGAAATATTCAAAGTAATGAAAAACAAGGGACTACAACCAAGACTACTCCACCCAACATGGCTATCACTTAAAACTGAAGGAGAGATAAAAGCTCCCTAGACAAGAAAAAGCTAAAGAAATTTATTACCACCAATCCAGTATTACAAGAAATGCTAAAAGAACTTCTTTAAGCAAAAGAAAGGAAAAAACAAACAACAAAGATAAAAATAATAATAATAATAAAATGGCAATAACTATGTACCTATGAATAATCACTTTAAATGTAAATAAATTAAATACTCCCATTAAAAGGCATAGAGTAGCTGAATGGATGAGATAACAAGACCCATACATATGCTGTCTACAAAAGACCCACCTCAGATTAAAAGATACACATAGACTGAAAGTAAAAAAATAGAAAAAGATATTTCACACAAATGAAAATGAGAAAAAAGTTGGGGTAGCAATACTTATATTGAACCAAATAGATTTTTAAAAGAAGACTATATAGTAAGAGACAAAGAAAAACATTACATAATAATAGAGATCAATCCAGCAAGAGGACCTAGCCCTAATTAACATGCATCCACCCAGCAGAGGAGCAACTAAATATATTAAAAAAAAAAAAATTGACCAACATAAAGGCAGATATCAACAGTAACACAATAATAGTAGGGGACTTTAACACTCCATTGACACCATTAGACAGATCTTCCATAGAGAAAAATCAATGCAGAAATAGCATTAAATCACACTAGACCAGATAAATTTAATTGATATTTTTAGAGCGGTTCACCCCAAAGCATCAAAATATACATTCTTTTCAAGTGCACATGGAATATTTTCCAAGATAGAAAACATTTTGGGCCACAAAACAAGTCTTAATAAATTTAATAAGACTAAAATTATATCAAACCTCTTCTCTGACTACAATGGTATGAAACTAGACATCAATTACAAGAAAATAAAAACTGAAAAATGCATGAATGCATGAAGGCTAGATAGCACCCTACTAAATTATAAATGAGTCAAGGAGTTCAAGGAAGAAATCAAAAGATATGTTGAGATAAACAAAAATAAAAATACAATGATCCAAAATCTATGAGACACAGTGAAAGCAGTGCTAAGAGGGAAATTCATAGCAATGCAGGCCTACCTAAATAAGAAAATCTTAAATAAACAGTCTAACTTTACACTTAAGGGAACAGCAAAAATAACAGGAAACTATGCTCAAAGTGAGTACAAGGGAGAAAAATAAGATCAGAGAAGAAGTAAACAAAATAGAGGTTAAAAAAAATCAATAAAACCAAGAGTTTATTTTTTGAAAAGAGAAAAAACTGACAAACTTAATAACAGGTTCATCAAGAAAAAAAGAGAGAGGACCCAAATAAAATTAAAAATGAAAGAGGAAAATTAAGCATCACAGAAATAAAAAAAATTTTAAGAAATTACTACAAGCAACTATACACCAACAAATTGAACAATCTGGAAGAAATGGATAAATTTCTAGAAGCATAAAGTTTTCCAAGGCTAAATCAAGTAGAAACAAAAAATCTGAGCAGACCGATTATAATTGTACCAAATTGAATTGGTAATCAATAAGCTCCCAACAAATGAAAGTCTGGTACAAGGTGGCTTCATGGGTAAATATTACCAAATATTCAAAAAAGAATTAACACTTATTTTCCTCAAACTATTCCAAAAAATCTATAAGGAGAGATGGCTCCCAAGTTCATTTTGCAAGGCCACCATTACCCTGATTCCAAAACCAGAAGGAGACAATCTAATAAAAAACAAAGCAAACAAACAAAAAAACTATAGGCCAATAGCCCTAATGAACATAGATGCAAAAATTCTCAACAAAATATTAGCAAACCTAATTTGTCACATTAAAAGGATTATATGCCACAGTCAAGTGGGATTTATTCCTGGTTGGTTCAATATCTGAAAATCAATTAATGTGATACACCACATAAAGAAAATAAAACATAAAAATTATATGATCATATCAATAGATGCAGAAAAATTATGACAAATTCTAGCATTCATTTATGATAAAAAAATTCCACAGAATGGAAATAGAAGAAACATATCTCAACATAATGCAGGTCACATATGACAAACCCACAGCTAATATCATACTCAATGGGGAAAAGCTAAAAACGTTTTCCTTAAGATCACGAACAAGACAATGATGCACTTTCACCACTTGTATTCAACACAGTACTGGAAGTCCTAGCCATAGCAATTAAGAAAGAAAAAAATAAGTAAAAGACGTCTAAATGGGAAAGAAAGAAGCAAGTCTGTTATTATTTGCAGATGAAATGGTACTATATAGAGAGGATCCCAAAAATTTCACCCCAAAACTATTAGAACTGATAAGTGAATTTAGTAAAGCAGCAGGATATAGAATTAATATTCAGAAATTGGGCATTTTTATATACAGATAATGAATGATCAGAAATAGAAATTAAGAAAACAATCTTATTTATAGTTGCATCAAAAAATACCTAGGAATAAATTTAACCAAAGACAATAAAAGATGTGTAATAAAAAAATTATGACATTGAAGAGAGCAATTAAAGAAGATACAAATAAATGGAAACATACACAAGCTCATGGTTAGGAAGAATTAATATAATTAAAATGCCCATATTACCCAAAGCAATCTATAGATCCAATGCAATCCTTATCAAAATACCAATGGCATTTTTCACAAAACTAGAATAATGCTAAAGTTTATATGCAACCATAAAAGACCTAGAATAGCCACAGCAATCCTGAGACAGAACAAAGCTAGAGATATCTAGCTAGAGGTACCTGATAGCAAATGATACAACAAGGCCATAGTAATAAAAACAGCATAGAATAACATAGAAACAAACACATGGTTCAATGGAATAGAACAGATATCCCAGAAATAAATCCATGTTTATATGGTCATTTAATCTATGAAAAGTAAAGCAAGAATTTACATTGGAGGAAAGAGAGCATATTCAGTAAGTGAAAACTGGACAAATACATGCAAAAACTAAAATAAAACTGGACCACTTTCTTATGCTACCATATTAAAAACAAAACAAAACAAAACAAAACAAAAAAAAAACAACTGGACTACTATAAACTCAAAAAGGGTTGAAGAAATAAATAGAAGTCCTGAAACCGTAAAACTCCTAGGAAAAAACATAAGACATGAACTCTCAGACATTGCCCTTAGTAACACTTTTACTAATATATCTCCTTGGGCAAGAGAAACAAAAGAAAAAAATTAACAAATTGGGCTACATTAAATGAAAAGTTTTTTCACAGCAAAGAAAATCATTAACAAAATGAAAAGACATCCTGCTAAACAGCAGAAGATATGTTCCAATGATACATCTAATAAGGGGTTAAAAAACCTCATATAATTCAACACACCAAAAGAAAAACAAAAAAACAAACAAAGAATATCCTAAGCAATCCAATTAAAAAATGGACAAAAGACCAAAACAAACATTTCTCCAAAGAGGACATGACATGGCCAATAAACATATGAAAAGATGCTCAACACCACTAATCATCAGAGAAATGCAAATTAAAACCACAGTGAAATAATACCTCACCCCTGTCAGATGGCTATCATCAATAAATTGACAAACAAGTGTTGGCAAAAATATAGACAAAAAGGAACCCTTGCGCACTGTTGGTAAGGTTGCAAATTGGTGCAGTCACTATGGAAAATAGTATGGAAGTTCCTCAAAAAAATTAAAAATACAACTTATGACCCAGCAATTCTACTCTTGGGTATTTGTCGAAATAAAACCAAAACACTAATTTGAAAAAAACATATGCACCCCTAGGTTTACTATAGTGCTACTCACAATAGCCAAGATATAGAAACGACTGAAATGCTCATCAATAGACAATTTGATAAAGAGCTGTGGTACATATATGCAATGGAGTATTATTCTGCCATAAAAAATGAATTCTTACCATTTGCAACAACATGGATGAACCTAAAGAATCTTATGCTAAGGGAAGTAAGTCAGACTGAGAAAGAAAAATACCATATGATCTCACTTACATGTGGAATCTAAACGACAGAATAAATGAAGAAACAAAACAAACTCATACAGAGAACGAACTGATGGTTGCTAAATGGAAGGGGCATTAGTAGATGGATTAGAAAGGTGAAAAGATTAGAAAGTACTAATTGGCAGTCACAAAAGAGTCATGAGGAGGCGAAATAAAATTTGAGGAATAGCTTTAATAATGCAAAAATTATGTATAATGTCAGATGGAATTCTAGAATTATTGGGAGGATCACTCTACAAATGCCTAACCACTCTGCTGTACACCTGAAACTAATATAAAATAATACTGAATGTCAACTATAATTTAAAAATATACATACATAGGAGAGCTGTCCAAAAAAAATCCAGCCATAAATGTCTTTCTTTTTCATATTACATGGCTGGATACATTCCAAACAGCTCTTGTATTGTTACAGGATGTAAAGTACAGCATAGAAAATATATAGTCATGGTATTATAACAGCTATGTATGGAGTCAGATAGGTAGTAGACTTGTTGAGGTTATCACTTTATGCAGTGTGTAAATGTCTAATTATTATATACTTTTTGCATACTTGAAACCAATAGTAAATTTTTATTATTAGTTTAATATGATTTCCAAATATAAGTAATTAGCTGTGATAAACAATCATTAAATACATTTTTTTTAAATGGTATTTAAAAAGATAAAACCTCTGAAATACTATATTTAGGAAAACTTGTAGAGAACATGGTTAATAAAAACTAGTTTAAAAAATTCTGAAAGTAAAAAGGAACAAGTGGAGACATACACTTGAGTGGATTGAAAAACTCAATATCGTTCAGATGTCACTTCTCAAATTTATTTGTAGATTCAATTCAATTTCAATCAAAATTCCAACATAATTTTTAGATATTGACAAGTTGATTTTAACACTAATATAGAAATGCATAGAATTTAAAATAAATTAAAATAAACTAAATAAATTTAAAATAAAATAAAATTTTAAAAAATATAATATTTTGGAGGAAGAAAACAGTTGGAAGATTTACATTGCCTATAAGTATATCTAGAATAATGGGAGAAAAGAGAGAATACTTAAATAAACAAACATAAGGTCAATTAATTTCCACAAAGATGCCAAGATAATTAAATGAGGAATAGACAGTATTTTCAACAAATGGTGTTAAACAACTATATATCCATACGGAAAGAATTGAACGTCGACCTTTACTCCACATACTTCTTAAATATTAACTTGAAATGAATCATAGATTTAAATATAAATGCTAACATAGACTTAAATATGAACTTTTAGAAGAAAATGAAAATCATAGACTTAAATGTATACTTTTAGAAGAAAAAAGATAATCTTCATTTATTTCAGTTTAAGCAAAGATAGCTTAGATATAAAAAAAACAAACTATAAAAAATTAATAAATTGGAATTCACAAAAATTTAAAACTTCTATTCTTCAGAAGATACCATTAAGAAAATAGAGACAGCTAGGCGAAAAATTCATATGTGTGTGTGTGTGTGTGTGTGTGTGTGTGTGTGTGCGTGCGTGTGCGTGCGCAAGAGAGAGAGTGCACGAAAGAAACAAAATGCATTATGGCTGGATTTTTTCTGGATAGCCTTCATATGTGTGCATATAAGAAAAAACTGATATCCAGAATATATAAAGAACAATTACAACACGATAAGAAAACAACCTGGGCAAAAGACTTTAGCAGACTTTTCACAAGAGAAAGTATATGAATAGTCAATAAACGCATAAAAAGATATTCAATATCATTAGATAACCTAAAAATATAAATTAAAGCCACAAGACACTACCAGCCCCTACTAGTATGCTAAAATTTAAAATGCCAAATATTGGTAAGGATGTGGATAAAATTAAACTTTCATAAATATCTGGTGGTAATATAAAATAATACATCCATTTTGGAAAACAATTGGGCTCTTTCTTATAAAGATAAACATAAAATACCCACATGAAATAAAACAATATCCACACAGATTTACACATACTTGTTTTAGCACCTTTATTTATAACTGTTTCAAACAAAATGCAACCCAAATTTACATCAATGGGTGATTAAATAAACAAATTTTGTTACATTCATACAATGGAATATATATAATTCATGCATAAAAATAAATAAACTACCAAGACATAAAAGGACATGGATACATCTCAAAATGTTAGACTGAACAAAAGAATCCATATACAAACAAAGCACATATTTTACAATTCCATTTACATGAAATTTAGAAAAGATCAAAGTAATCTATCAGAACAAAACCAGATCTGTAGTTGATTAGGGCTAGGGGACTGAGTGGGCACACTAATGGCAAAGTGACACAGGGAACTTTTCTGAGTGATAGACATGTTCAATAACTTTATTATAAAATCTATCAAACTGTACTTAAATTGGGTGAATTTTATTGTATGTAAATTATACTTCAAAATTAATTAAATGAAAAAACTGATTTATTATTTAAATATTATAGGTTAAAAGGTAAGTATATAAAAGAGTACAAGAAAAAAATGCTTTAGTCAACACAACTGATACCACATCTCATGCCAAGTGAGTGAGAGGCCAGCCATTCTCAAGGAACTAAGAGGATTATGTCCCGATTTTCTTTGGTAACCACCAAAAATTAAGACTCCACAGTGCTCTATTCTCTCTCATGCTTTTTCTTTGATAATACTCTATATTTCTTTCCCATCTAAAAATAATTTGACCACTACCCCACTTAAAAGTTCAGGAGTAGTTCAGCTCATATATCCCTTGATTAACAATTTCTTGAATATTGTTCCATTTTTCACTGGGCCCTCTCTACATCTCATGAAATGTAACCTTGTTATTCTTGGAGAACCCCATATCCCAGGTAGTTTTCTCAAGTAAAAGATACATATTACTGCACACACAATTCATACTTACATAGAGCTGCACCCATGTCTTTTTATTTTCCTGTACCACTTTCAGATTATTAGCCTTGCTCATTTATGGCTTACATCATTTCACTTCTTCAACACTCCTAATGCTCTATACTACCAACCAACATTTTGATCATCTTTTTCTTATTCATTTACAACATTGGTGCCCAGCTCACATTGTTCCTTAATGGCCAGACCAATATAATTTTTAAATTTTTTTTTTTAATTCATTTTTAAATTTTAAATTTTGAATATTAACATCTCAAATTCTACATCTTCAATTGTATTTTCCTCCACCACATTTCAACCACATATTTCTATAACTTCAGAATAAACCAGATGGCAATTAACTTTAGAAATCTCACTGTCTTATTGCAATCTTCTTTAGGAATGCAAAAAGTATACTACATTTACAATTTTTAAAAATATTGCTGAGTCCATCAAACAATTGCTTTATCTATTATTTTATCTATCCTATCTACATTTGTCTATCAATATCTATATTTATAATTTATTTGCCCCATCTATTTTGATTATGATCCATGTTATCTACTACAAGTTTTTCATTTCTAAAATATGTTTGTCCATATATAAATGCTAAATTCCTAACACTATGTGAATCCACTATGTATATTCTCCATGCTTATAATCTAGGTGGAGAAATATCTGTTACACTGGTGGATATAAAAAATTAATATTCTTTCAAAATTCTCCATGACTCTTATTAAGATTGCTTACTTGTAAGCTGCTTCCTTCCCCATTTTTCATAATGACTACATTAAACCTTCTCTAATCTGATTGAAACTAAACCCTCCCATCCATCACATCCTCCACAAATACATGAGATTTTTTCCAACTTTCACCACTAAAGATGTAACCTAATGTACACTTAATACTCATCGTTTCTTTTCTTTCCCCTTTCTCCTGATACAAAGGAAAGAATGTTATTCATCTTTTCTAAGGCCAGTCCTCTCTACATTCCCATTCTTTCTCCCTTCTCTGAATATTGTACTATTAATTACCTACTTCTCAACTGATCACAAGTGTTAAGATTGATTATATTACCACATTTCAAATAAACATATATGCATGTGTGTTTGCAACCCATAAGCATCTTCCCTTGATCCACTGCTGCAGCTATTAATAGTATTTCTCCATCCAAACTGACACAACATGTTGACTGCACTTTTCTCCATTTCTTCATCCCATTTTTAGTTACCAGCCCGTATAACTTATTTCATTATCTATCTTCTTCCATTACAATCTAAGTTGATAAGGGCAGGTTTCGGTGGTTAGTTTTTTGTTCATTTGGTTTACTGAGGTCCAAGAACTGTGCAAAGAAGGCTGTAGATAATTAATAATATTTGTTGAATTGATGAATCAATATGATTATTTGGTATTAAATGGGGCAAAGGAAATAAATAAATAAATATAAAGAATTAATAAACACTCCATGGAAGACTCTTTCCCTGGCTAAACAACATAACCTAAATCAGCAATTATTAATTAATGAGGAAAACAATTTGACTAACTATAAAATGTTTATGCCTATATGAGGACATGAAGGGTTTCTAGAACAAAGAGCAATAAATAAGATGGCAGCAAACTGGGCAGCCAATCTTTTATGTCTATTAAAAGTTGCTACCAATAAACCAACATTTTTCACTTCCTAATTTGGATGCATTTCTACTTTCTATCCTAATACTGAATTACAGACTTGCATTTAATTAGATAATAAATTCTGTACATTTATACTTCCTGTAAAAAAAAGAACCATTATTTTAACCTTTTTAATTGACTTAATCTGCCAAGTTTCTGACCAAAGACTATAACATTTTGACACTACACTTTGCAAAAAGCTTTTATGTATTGAAGCTTGATCAAATTGAATAATATATGTGCAGAGACTGGAAATATGTACTTAATTCAATACATTCTAATTAACATAATTGGCCTAACATCAAAAGTGACTAGAAGATTTAGATTTTTAAAAATATAGATATTAAACACACCATTCTTTCACATAAGACACTAATAGTATGTGTAAGTTTGTGTATATGATTTAGTCTGAAATTTATATGAAAAAGTAGTAATTTATAAAGAACTAGTAAGAATTGGTGGGGCTTAAAATAAAAATGGCAAAAGAGGAAGCATAATAATATAACTGTCTTTAGAAAAAATAAAGGATAAGTACCATGCTGAAATAAATAAGGAAGAGTTAATTAAGAAGGCAAACTATGACAAAAGAAGATTACAGTAAGGCTTATAGATCTCAAGGCAGTGCTACAGGTGAGAGAAAATGAAAAGAAATAACACTCACAGACCCATCTTATCCTGTGGATTACATGTAGCAACAATGGGCTATATGCTAAATTGCAATTCACTCCCATGAAATAAAAAATTGTTTAAGAGGTAATAGGAATCATGAGGGTACATGTAGTCTCCACAGTGAAATACAAATACATAAGCACATAAACATAAGGGGGGTAATTGAGTAAAAGCATGTGTTTGCAGCCAATTATATTTAAAGGTTAGTGGTCGTCACAATGCTGAAAGCAAAAACAGAATTATAAAATGACCACATTGAGAACAGAGTTTCCAGGTTTCTTGCCCAGTTTCATCCCCATATGACTGCTCACCCACTATTGGTTGAAGATTTTAGCTTTTGTTTCACTACATTTCCCTCCCAGATCTTCCATCCACCTCAATGCTTGACATTATTTTTGGTGAAATGACCCTCCATGTACGAATAGACTGCCCACTTAACAACTTATATCTCATTTTCTTGACTTTCTCATCTTTGACCACCTTGTTTTCTCTCACCTCAGCCCCTGGACTTCATCATCATTGATAATTACACTACGTTAAAAATCTACATTTTAACATTCCATTTGCTGACCATTTTTTTCTTTTTCTCCCATTTCTTACAATTGTACCCTCACTGCAACATCTAACCTCTCATTAACCATGCCAATTTTTTCTTGATTCTGTTATTTCATTCTTCCTCACTTCCCATCTTCATACTTTCTTAATCAGTTTAGAACACATGATTGGTCACTATAATCACTCCCTGATGATGGCCTCAATTCTTTTGTCCTGTCATACTTGCATGGCAAAACCTCAAACCCAACTTAACCAAGTTACCTGATTGCTCCGTACCTTTTCTATAAGAAAAGCAACATTGCCACAAGAATATTTTACAAATGGGCTGTAATATTTTATTTTTCCATTCATAAATTTCAACTTCAATTGAATTGTCTAAATTACTCTCTTACCACGTTTCCCAAGTAAATTAATTTTTCTACTTTCTAGCTCATATTTTATACCTTTTTCAGTGCCCTCAAACCCATATACTCCCCTCTTCCATTTTTAGTAAATAATATTGTACTTTATTGAGAAAGTAAAAGTCATGAAAAATAATTCCCTCACCCTCCCACCTCCATAATTCACAAAAACCACCTTCTTATACACCCATTGACTCTATGTTTTATTCTTCCTGTTGAATAGAATAGGTGACATGACTATGTTAGTCATCTTGAGCTACAGATTCCAACTGCTCTCATCTTCTCAAGGATTTTACTCCATTAGTTGCATTCTCCTTGCCTGCTATACCAATTTCTCTGCCTTTCTAATTATTCCCAATCAGCCTGCAAATATGTTCTAGTAGCATTCACATTTAAAAATAAACTTTCTTGAACCACATGTTCTTCTAGGGACTATCTCATTTTCAGCTTATTTAAATAAAAATAGTATAAATTTAAAAAGAACTTATGTAATGAGTTTTTTAACTGCCACATCTAATTCCTTGTATTCTAATTACTCTTCAACTTTTTTCAATACGGTTTCTAGCTACCCAGCTTGACTGGTAATCTTTCTTTCAATGTTGGCAAAAACCTGTATGTTCCCAAAATTCAATTAAATCTCTCCATTCTTAAATGATGGCTCAATAAAATCATTTGAATAGGCTTCTATATTATTACACACTCTGAACTTTCCTCCTGCCTCACCACTCCCTCTTTTCTAGTCTCCTTTGCTAGCAATCCTCCTTGACCAATGTGAAATTATTGGATTGCATCAGGATACTATGCTGAACCCCTTTATTCTGCTTTCTTCTAAGTTGATCATATAGTATAAAACATCTTTTATGCTATTTCCACATCTGCATCTCCATCTAACACTTTTCTTCAGTTCTAAATTTCTATTTTTAACTGCCTAAATTCTAAATTTTTATATCTAGCTCTCCTTTTAATATCTCCAACTTAGATGGTTTAAGCTGGACTCCTCCAATTTATCTCATCCCCAAAAAAACTTTTCCTCTCTCTTTCCCCAATACTATTCTCTTCAAATATTTTGCATCTGAGAAACTGACACATCCTCTTGTTTTTTTTATAATATTGGCTTCATTTTTTTAACTCCCTTCATCTTATTATCATTAAAATAAATCTTTTTAATTGAACTTTCAAAATATATCTTAATATGTCTACTTTTATAGTCTCCTTCCTAATTAAGCCATCAACATCTCAACCTGAACAAATACAAGTCTTGTGTCTTGCTCTGGTCTTCTTGATTCTATTTTTATCTCACTATAGGTCATTTTCCATAGCTACAGAAATGACTCACTTTTAAAACATAAGTTGAATCATGTCTTTTTTTTTTTTTTTTTTTTTTTTTTTTTTTTTTTTTTTTTTTTTTTTTTTTTTTTTTTTTTTTTGTTCCTTGTATGAAGTGGTTTTAGAAGTTCCAATAGTTCTTTGGGAAAAAATAGGACTACTGTCAGATTATTTTTTTTCTCATTATATATCACTCAACCCTTCTTTCACATCTCACTATGCAACATCTACACTGGCTTTCTGTACTATGTTCATTGCTGCCAAGATTTTTTTTGCAACCTCAGAGCCTTTCACTTGCTATTCATATGGCTTGCAATTCTCTTCCCCTGGCCCTTGACATGGCTAGATTTTTTTTAACTCAAGTTTCAGTGAAAGAAAAGAAAAAAGAAAAGAAGGAAAAATAAAATAAAAGAGCCAAAACTGAAGAAAACAAAAAGAAAGACAAATAATTTCCTGACCATCCAATCAAAACTTGACCCTTTCTGTTTTCAGTTACTTTAACTGAATATGTTATTTTCTTCTTACCATTTTTCACAATCTGTAATTAAGTTATATATTTGTTTCCTGATTTTTTTGTCTATCTCAGACTACTAAAATGTAATTTTTATACAATTTTATCTATCTTATTTACCATGGCATCCCCAATCTGGAAAAGAGCCTAACACAGAAGAATCACTCTGATAAATATTTCTGAACAAAATTAAATAATGATATGAGCTACCAAATAAAAGCTAATTTAGAGAAGTTATTAGTTTCTATTTCTGCATCAATCAATATCTGCAGGGTCAAAAACAAAGTTATAGCAGGAGAGAAACAGGCTTCCATGGGCTGTTCAAAATGATGACTAAGCATGAGAAATAGCACTTTGGCCATATGTTGATGAGTAAACAGTAGAGTGGCTGGCTCCCTGAGTGTCCATCGGGAAAGGAAGCTAAAAATAATAGAGAACTGATTTTGCACCTAACATTATGCAGGGTATTTAAAAATATCTATATTACCTGCCTTAGTAGAATACTCTAAAGGATAGTGTTCAAACTTTTGGCTTCCCTGGACCACATTGAAAGAAAAATTGTCTTGGGCCACACATAAGATATACTAACAGTAATGATAGCTGATGAGCTTAAAAAAAAAAAAAGAGGCCTGTGTGTAATTTTCATAATGCTTTAAAGATTTGTGTTGAGCCACATTCAAAGCTGTCCTAGGCCACATGTGGCCCGAGGACTGTAGGTGGGACAAACTTGTTCCAAAGGATGTGTTGTCATCACCATTTTATACAACCTCAGAAAGATAAGAAATTTTCTGATTTCATAAATAGTAAATGATAAATTTTAGATTGGAGATTATGTCTGCCCAGCTCCAAAGCTTATATTGTTTCTACAATGCTACATATACTTACCTCTGCTGTTTTCTATTTCAGTAAGTTTGTTAGTGCACTTTGAATCTAAGAAGTAAGAGGCAGTCCCAGAAGAAACCTAGAGGAGTCCTAGTCTTCATCTCCAAGGGACCTCCAAAAGAGAATGAGAAGAAGGAGGGAGAGAAAAGACAAGAAAAGGAAAAAGCCCTTGAGACTAATTCATGGTCTACAAAGGTTAGCTGTTGTGCATTGCCACAGAGTTAATTAATGGAAAAAGTGAGAGTAGAAACTGGCTTCTAGCCCTAATCCAGTGTTCTCATCCAAATAACTCACTAATATAAACTAAAAACATAGCTAAATAAAAATGTAAAATTGAGAAGTTTGCATTAGACAAGTGAACCAAATCAGCAACAGAATCCATTTGTTAATTAAAAAAAAAAAAAAAGGCTGATATCAGACCTCTTGGACATGAACCTTCAAAGGCCAGGCCTGCTTTAATCACAGGGACAAAGTTGCTTAGAACATTGATGAGTTTATAATTTATTTCTTCGAAATCTTCCATCTTCATGTTTTCACAGCTGGGCCCAATGTCCCTCTCCCACCCAACTACAGGTTCAGACTTGCTCAGAAGTACTTTGTCAATGAGCAAAATGAGAAACCGCCAAGGTTTCTGCAAGATAGAAGCCACAACAGCAGGAAAAAACAGCAAAAATTCAGAAAAAAATAAAATGCTTGATAGAATCAGAACTTCTTTAATCTTTTATATATGGATTTTACTTATTAAAATATTTGTATTTTACTTTTAAAAGAACCATGATATTCTTAGTGCTCAGGGTCTCTGGAGGTCTTGAAGCCCCATCTAATGGCAGCTCCTGCCCAGCCATCTCACTCCGTAAGAGGATCACCCTTCTGCATCTTTTGATTGTAAATTCATGGAGGCTAAGTTACACTTTAGTTTCTCAATACTTATATCCTGACTACAGAGGACTGTACCAAGAATCAGTTCCTAACCTAAAAGCAGCCAGCTTTCATGTAAGAAGCTAACACTAAGATGGCTTAGCCCAAGGACCACATCCAATAAAAATATTCTATACTGAATAGTGACTGCTGAACCAGTTAGATCCTCTCTCATGAGGTGTTTGAATGGGAGCAAGTCCTCATTTGGTAGGAAAACTGGGTGAAGCAGCAGGTGGGAAGAGAAACAAAATAAGAGACAAGAGTAAAGGAACTGAATGGGTGAAGCAGCATTCTCAGTTGATTCTTGGTTAGTGCAGGTTATCTTTTTAGTTCGAATAATTAATTGAATAATTGTTACTTCTGTCATTATATCTGAACTGCAATAAAGTACTATGTATAATTATATCTCCTTTTACTTTTCTAACTAATTTTATGAGCTCATACATGCCTTATCAGAAGGAAGTCTGATTTTTCCAACTATGACCTGCTTCTTTCTCAATTAGCAAGGGACACTAAGGGCTGAACCCAAATAATGAAAGTTAGCACACTTCTAAAATCAGACTTACAAGAATCTCACATTCAGTCCTGTCATTACAGCCATTGTTTCTCATTTTTAAAATTGTATTGCTGATGACGTTTACTATTGCCCTATCTTGTGGATGCTTATTCTAACCTGCCAAGGTAGCTACTGTAGGTCTCCATGCTGAAGACTGAAGACGTACTTCTCTAGGGAACCATTTATATATTCAAGCAGTTGTTCCCACATGACAGTACCAAGGTTGAATTTATGGGAGACTTCCCGTCCCAACTCAATTCTGTACCCTAACCAGCAAGACGTCACCACCACCACCACAACAACAAAAACATTGGTCCCTGTGTCGTGAGCACACAAGCACTTCCCAGTTAGGGGAGTGTGTATATATGGTGATACAGTCTTTCCTATAAACCAGGCCCACTCACCCAATGCAGGAGAGTGAACTGAGCAGGAATGCCACTGGTAGCTTGTGCCAGAGGGCAGCCTGTACCACACACATAGCTACACACCACAGAAGGATGAGCAGAGATGATGTTAAATGCTGAACATTCTTTTACTCAATATTCATTGATCATCACACTTGTCACACATTAGAAAGTGTCACGCAAAACAGAATAAATGTAGAATGAGGTGGACTGAAAAATAGATTAGGATAAAGTCACAAATGAATGAAATAAAGTCACGAACCTAAGAGTACACATTTCAGATGCTCCTAAGGAGGCTCAGTCCCTAGAGGCTGCATCAGAGACCTTGAGTATTTCTAGGCTTTTATAGCTTGCAAAGGTCCTAGGTGTTCTCATCTGGTTGTTTTTTGCACATGTGCCAATTTTATTTACAGTTCCCATAGTACATACTTGAGTTTATCTGTCTTGTGCAGCTGTTGTTTACCTTAACATTCCTTCATGCATGTGCTGGAATTTGTTTACTTGGCCTCACTGTGCATGCGCTAGAGATTGCTTTACTGCACATGTGCTAGGGAGCTTGTTTGCATTTGGCGTCAGTCATCTCTCTACATTCCACTTCCTGAGTCCTTCAATCCTTCTGGAAGAATTGTACAATTAAGTACATGAGCAGTAATTAGCTGTACAAGGCCAAAATTCTTTTTCCATATGTCATAATACTTAAAATTGATACAAGATGATTTATAGTCTACCACTGAAGGAATCCAAACAAGTGCACTGCGGTACAGTGTTTTAAAAATACAGCCAATGAACCAGAAGATTGGTTTATATGGGGGAACAGAAAGGTAACTGCGCGTGATGCTTAGGGCTTGCCAAGGAAGCCAAGGTGATAGGATGCACATATTATGTTTGAAGTTATGTAGAATTACATGTCCTTTATTGACCAGTCTTTCCATGAGACTTGGTCAGGTGCAGGCAAGGGTATGCCCATGCCAGTATATATTGACTTTATAAAAATTTAGGTACTATTAGTTCATTCACAATATGGTACGTGTATTTGCTTATTGTATGAGGGTAAGGATTCCACAGTTCCTGCTGCATTTACAAGAGAGATCTAATACATCCAGGAAAATTGTAAAATCACTAAATTTTAAACTTTTGTTGATAGGTAGGGTATAAGAAGAAAGCCAAAAAATAGCAAAGGAAGTAACTATATACTTGATTTTGCTTTTGGTTTTTTATTTCATGTTCTACAACAAAGAAATGTAATGAAGAAATAAAGACAAAATTGTAACAATTACTATAATATCAGTAACAACATCTTTAGCACTATGCCATAAATTTGTCCAAATATGATTAAAGGTACTGCCAATAAAGGTAAAAAGGGTTAAAATCTGACTAGGAGCCTGCGCGCATGGCCGAACCTAATGTTCTTCTCATTAAAGTCCAAGGTGAACATTTAGTATTCAGGGTTTCACTAGCTAGTGCCTTACTTGTTTTATATACCTCTTCCTCTAAAGCTTTGTTGTGAGTTTTAAAGGAAGCAAGGTGTGCTGTAATGTCTTTTCTGAGTTTAGGTAAGTTACATTCCAATGCAGTGTCAACATGAGTAGTACCTAGACATGGAGCCGTTGTACATCATATTGTACTGTGGGTGGTAAGTACGGAGAGAAATAATTCTGTTAATGGTGACACAGATTACATTGGACATTTCTGACGTCCACTCATGTCCGTGTCCTCCTTGGTCATTGTGAAGTGATTGAAAATGGAAATAGAATTATTGTGTATACAAATTGCCCATTCTCCTTCTCCATGGTTTAAAACTGTAAGATGTCTTTTAGTTTCTTATAAATCTAAGTCCTCAAATTCAAGAGTAATAATAGGTCTAAAGCTGTAGAAAATGCTGTCAGGAGTTGAAGTTCAACCACATTCACGTAATAACTTGATATGAATAAGCATATACCAATGATACAAAATTTGTTGCCAGTCATTATGGGTGTAGATACAGCAGGGTAAGCAATAACAAATTCAGCATTTTCTAAGTTAACAGAAAAAGGGAGCAATCACCTGCTATTGTACAGCCTGAATCTGAGATTTATCTGGAATAGTACAGCCTGTTTCTCCAAAGGAAAGAGGAGCTGATGGTCCTCTACCAGTTGCTTAATTTCAGCTACCAAGTTGGTAAGATAGTTGAACAATGTTTCACATTTAATAGTAATTCTGTTATGCAACACTTCATGTCTAAAGGTTTGTGAATTAACTCCTGAAATATTATGTTTTGCATATAATATATGGTTTCTTCCAATGTCTTATTACACTCATTCATCTGATCTAATTTGCTCTAATTTCTTTCAGAGAAGAAAGTATTCTCCAATTTCATGTTCTATTTCCCTAAAGTTTTGTGATTTTTTTTTTTGGTCAAAAAGTTGTGTTCCAAGTGTGGCAATTTCTCCTTGTACACCTGTCACAATCATGTTTAGAGATATAGTTAAACCTAATCCTAATTGTAAATGTTTCCTTCCTGGTTTATTTGTTTCAGGAATACCTGTTAGCAAAATGCTATTATATATCTGAGATCAATTATAGCACGTAATGGTTGAATATTGGAAACAATTTTTTTTTTGGCAAATTTCACTTCTGCTCTGGTGACTTCAGGTCTAAAAAGAATTCTGACTGGGTGATACCTGTCAGGTGCCGGTGCATGTTGTTGTAATACTATGGGGTCTGGTCTTAGGAGACCTTTTGTCCATGCAGGTTTCTGGTATTCAGTTCTCATGCATCCTGTAGTGTTATAGCATCTTCTGTCTATAATGCAAGGTCCTGGACTGTGAATTGGAATTCTACATCTTGAAAATGTCATCACTGTCACATACATAGGTAAGTCTGTATATAAAAACTTCTTATTCATAATAGAGTTCTGTACTATTTGACTTCTTTCGGGTCATCCCCTAATAGTTGTACTAATGTAAAGTGATAGGGGTCTAGACCTATATCTCTCTGACATAAAGAATGTAACAAGTCTTTACCCAATGTACTTTACCATAAAAAAGACTCGTATTGTTTGTCCTGAGATGTGTAATTAAGCATAAAATAAATATCACTGTGTGTAACTTATCATAGCCATAGCCCATACATGTGATCTGTGTTGTGTGATAATTATATATTTTAACAATTTAATCTGTAGAAGTGTGGTGTAAAACAGGTTTTGTATGGTGTAAGAAGATATATTAGGTAACCATGGGCCATTAATAACTGGTGAAGACAGGATTTGTGATAATTCCAGGATATGGTCATTGCAAATCACCCAAACTCCTTGTCCTAATTCATCTCTTGTTGTATTTCTACCAGTGCATATTTTACTGTTTGCAAATGTAGATTTAAATTTTTTATATAGAAGTTTACCTTTCTCTATGAGTCTACAGTTAGTACATTCTGATAAGCTAGTATAAAATATAAGGGATGCAAGGTATGGTTATTTTGTAGTAAGAGCATCCAACATAAACAATGATACCAAGTTCCAGTTTTTCTAATTGCATTTGTAATGGATACATTGTAAAAGTATCCACTGTACAAACAACTCTGTAAGGTGTCATAGCAGTGCTGCCAAGTTAAGCAAACAGTGGCAAGTTCGCTAACTTAATTGTCAGATTTTGAGGACGATGACAGATCTAATAGCCATTCCAGAAAAAGAGTTCCAAAATTGCTTTAAAGGGTGGACTAGGATCTGGCTTCAGTGCATAACTTCTCCAGGGGAGTACTTTGAAGGTGACTGCAGTGATATTCAGCAATGAGGTATGCAGCACTTTTTCTAGGATGAGTTCACAAAATTAACTCTCCGAACTCTTATAGTAAGTATTGTGCATATGGATAAGTTTCCTGTGCCAGATGCACAACAGATTGTAAGTCTCCCTTGAAGTCAGGAATTTCATAGTTTGCTGTAAAAATTTAGTTTCATGCACAACAAGACTTTGTGAACTTTAATAGTTTTGTTGTACATGTGATATAGAGATGTACTGTAATTACGTACTCCTCCAACGATACAAACATATTTCATTTTCTGGCAAAATATATATATTTGCTATAGAAGTGAGTCTGCAGGCATATCATCTCTGTGAAGTCTATCTTTTACCTCAGTTAATACGACAGGATTCATTCTATTTCTCCAATCTAACTCTCTAGGTGACTATCTGTTGCCTTCTTTTTTTAAAGAATTTTTCAGGTGGGAAGTAGTCAACAAGGATAGAAATGGCTAAGTGATGTCTACTTGCCCTACAATCTATAATGTCTTTTTTGTATTTCTGTGATGTGCAGTTTTTTTGTTGTTGTTGTTCTTTTTTTGTTTCATGCTGATTTTTTTTCTTTTTTTTTGTTAGACTTATTGGGGTGACATTAATTAGCAAGAATTGCATAGCTTCCAGGTGTAGAATTCTATAGTGCATCATCAACTTGTTGTATAATAGGTTCACTGCCCAGTGTGTAAGTGTACTTTTCACAAGTGTAACTCCTTGTTCACCAGGATGTGATTCATTGTGACCATGAAAGTAGGCCACTATATCCTTCATTGAATGAGAAATTAATGATACGAGTTTCCAAAGTGTGGAAAGTTTGGAAAACCAGTGAGTTTGTAGGTATAATAATTAATGTTTCCTTCTCTACTAGTGACATTACAGTCATGGGGAGAGCCTCTAGGCATTAAAGGTCCAGCTGTGATGGGTGAGGACATGAATGAAACACTAAGCATACGAGAAATATCTGGAGTAGGAGTACCCTCATCATCCTCACAATCCTCATAATCAGCTTGCTCTCCCATTGGATGATACCAAAATTCATACCAGTGTCCAGTAAAACTTTTAAGTGACTGGAGCACAGATTGCATGCATGTCATGTTCATGGTTGCTGCATGTTTCTCAATATCAAATATCATTTTATGTCCATATTTGACATCATACCCAATGTATGTCCATATCTGACTTCATATTGTATTTAACTTCATATCTGGATGTATATTTACAATGCTTCCTCCTAAATCTGTGCCTAGATGAATCATTCCTGTCAAGTAAGCTGACCATTCCCCTGTCATGATTTGATAATCATGTTTTAATGGGCATAAAAAGGTATCAAATCAACTAGTCATGTCCTGTATACATTTATCTGTGTCAGTATGAGAGATGTTTCTAAAATGTTTCCATCCCTTAGGTGATTGCCATCTCTGAGAGATTACTTGTTGGCAAGTTCCTTTATTTACAGTTAATGAATAATAAGATCTAAATTTCATAACTTCCTTCCAATTTCCTGATACATTCCTGAACATATTATCAATAAGTGAGATCTTTTTATATAAAAGGTATCTTGATATTTTGTTTCATAGTCCTGATACAACAGCAGTTGTTGATAGATTAGCAATAGCAGGAAAGGGCAGATTCTGTACCTTAAAAATAATAGGATTAGCTGTAGGAGAGTCCTCACTATGGCAATAATGTACATACACAGCAAGGTCAGTATTATTATTTTAAGCATTCTCTCTAGGCATAGGTGGCACTGTGCATACAGGTGCCCTATATGTTTTCCTCATTTTCATCAGAGATGAGGGCTAAAACATAGACGTCCTCAATCTATATGAATCCAAAGACTTTAAAATATCTTTCAAATCAGTTAAGGATCTGTACAGGTTTCACTCAAGATTTCACTCACTTTAAAGCGAGGAACTGGCGACTCAGCAGATGTTAATATTGCCATTGGGTTTCCAGTACCCACTTTTTTTTGAGTTAGTGTATGATTACACAGTGCTAGATAAGCTGAATACCATGCTAATCACACACCTTCCTCAGTGCAAGAACTTTCAGATAAATCTTTTACAATCTCTCCCGAAGTACATACTACCTTCCTAATTGTAGGATTAAATGTTCTTGATGGGATGACCAGCTCTGGTCTATTGCTCCATCTTGGTGTTAGTTTACTCATTGAAGACTGATACCTAAGAAGGCAGTTTCTAGTAGACATGTGATGTAATCACTTAACAACGTGCACTGGTGTGTAGCTGTTTTATTGTCAGTACTATTTCTATTTCCACAAAAGGTATCGTGTCCAGTTAAAATGAGACTTAGCCAAAGTAGAATCATGTAGATTACCACCATGGTTATGGTGGTGGTGGCCTTTTTCACCTAAAAGAATAAAAGGCAATATTTAGTTCCCTTATCACCTGTATGTAGAGTTCTAGATCTTCCCCACTCAATAGGGCTGCTCTCTGAGGGCTCTGCATAACCTGAAGAACAACACTAAGCCTTTGGGCCTGACTGTGTACCCAACGTTCCCTCAGGTTGATATAGACCTGGTAATTCCTTTCTCTTTCTGCAATGACTTCTCTGATTCTTCTATCTCTGGCAGCGAGTGGTTCATCATGCTCTGATGTATCTATAAATTCAGAAGTGGGTGCTCTGTCTTTCCTTCCCTTCCCTTCTAATATCTACCTATCTTCTTTTTCTCAACAATGTAAGAATGAAGTATATTAGGAGGCTCAAATATGTGCATATAGCACAAAAGTTCCAAAGATTTGGGTTGGGTTTTAAGGAACACTCTTTGTAAGAATCTGATAGGTAATCCAAATTGATTGTATCAAATCATTATTAGCTTTTCCTTTTAAATATCCTGGGATTTTACAGGTAACTATGTGTCTAACCCATAAGATATACTTTGCATAACTGTTTGACTTGATATCAATGACTCATAAGTATAAGCCACTGGTTGAGACCATTTGAAATTTAAGTTATTTAAGATGTGGCAAGAGTGTCTACCTCTAAGGTGTCCTAGTTGTATGTGTGGGTCAAGCATTTCCTGACCCATGAGGACTTTCAGGACCTTTCCATGGAATGAGCCCAAAAGGATGAATTTTATTACTGCTTGCTCCATACTGAATTAGTTGAGCAATCAATACTGAGATAGGAATAGTGATTACTCCAATGCCTACAATGAGAAATTGGGTTTCAGATCTAAGTCTAATACTGAAAGGATTATAGTCACTATGATAATATTTATAAAAGTGAAAGTAAGAAAAAGTGCCAGGCACCTGTATTAATTCCTGGGGGAGATCTTCTCAGCCTTGTGTAGCTGTAATTGTCCCCTTCCACCTGTGGTCCAGTATTTCCTTCTCCATCTGCAACTATTTGCTGTAATGAAAGCTTTCCCTTATGATCCTTAATTGTGACCTTATGGGGAAACTTCGGTGTTTTATCTATCTTAGGCATGTCTAGAGCTATTAAATGAGACACCATATTTAACATGGCACGTGGAGCTTCGCTCCCCAACCTTTCTCTGTGGTTTAAATTAAATCTAGCCCAATCTAAGATTTCTTGCAAGGTACTAACTTGGTCTATACTTTTTAACTCTGTTTTTATTAACCCATTAAATCTTTCAGTATTAACTGAAGCAGTTGGATTATAGACCAAATGATATCATATTTATATATCATATTTGCATATCACATTTATTTGCTAATTACTTCACTTCTATAAAATTTGATCCTTGGTCACTTTCTGTTATTTTAGGTGTTCCATAATGGCTGTACCATCTGGCCAAGGACGGTATAGTTGCCTTAGCATCAGGAGTGATGCATGCATATGCCGATCCAATGCCAGAATATACATCTTCTATGGTACAAGCCTATTTTTTCAGAAATCCTGTCTCCATAGGCCCAATAAAGTCTGTCTGTATAATAAAATTAAAGATGTCCAGTTTGTAAGTATCCATAGGAATTCTTTTTCTATATTGTGCATGGAATTGTTTGCACTACTCATATCCTCTTAAGGCTTTTTTGATTTATGCCAAGGTGCATATATATTTCTTTTCTTATACCATTGGTGTACTGCATGTGTTCCTAAGTGACTTAGCTCTGGGTGTAATTGTGATATTATACATGGTGGAGGCTCTTCACATTCCTTCCTTTTAATAGAATATTGTCCTTCAGATTTAACAATAGTAATCGGGGGGACTCTACGAGAGGTATAAACCTCATAATTCTTACATTTAGAAGGCAACTTTCACTTCGCGGTTACTGGTTTGGTGGCAATTCCCTGGTCAATTTATCAGCTGCATTATTAAAAACAGCTTCATTAGAATGATCTTTCTGATGAGCTGAGACACGAGTAACATAGATAATCGTATGTTTGGAGATAGATTTTCCCAGTATTCCCTGGATCATACATCCTAGCCATTAATTTTAAAATCTGTTTTGGCCCATTTCTGAGACCAAATTGCTATTCCAGGAGCTACTGCCCATGAATCAGTAAAAATGTATAGAACTTTCTGATGTTCATTCACTGAATGCCTGGCAGCTAACACGACTGCAATTAGGTTCTATGTGCTGTGCAGACGTAGCCTCACCAGCTGCCCTCAGGGTCAGCTGACCCTTGGGCCGGTGAGCAGTCACTGTCTCTGTGGCAGGTCCATCATCAGTGGTTGCAGAGCTGTCTGTGAACCAGGAATTGTGCAGAGGAGGAGACCAGGTGGGGCCTCATTTCTCAATAGGGATGTGGGTGTGCTCCTCCCTCGGAATGATGTTTGGCAAGCCTGTCTCTGCTTGGTGCAATTCCTCTGTGAGGAAAGATGGCTGTCCCTCAATCGTCACATCCCTGCTCTGAATGTACCACTCCCATGTGAGGGCCTTCTGGTTAAGAGGCACTCCCGCCACGCCCTCGGGACGGCACTTGGCCTGTGCTAGCACAGGCACCACTGAATGTATTGCAACTGGTCCACTGCCAGCCAGAGGTTCAGGGATTTAAGGGCTTCTAGCAGAAGCCATACCGGTTTTTCCAGATTTGAGTGCTTAGAAGTGGCATAAGGAAAGCGCTTGGTCCGGAAGCCTGCTGGCTAGAACACGGCATCATTAGTGCCCTTGCTCCACGAAGACTCGGTGCCGTAGTCATCTGAATACACTAAGTCAATTCTGATCTTATCTCCTTTCTTTGGATAATTGAAAGTTTGGAACATAAGGGTATCATCTTTGAGTTGTCTGAAGGCTGATTTCTAAGCTGCACCCCATTAAAAATCTGCTGCTTTCCTAGTCACATCACACACAGGCCTCAGGGTCTGTCCTAAGTACCGAGTATGTTGTCTCTAGTACCCGGAAAGTCCAAGTCAGTGCTGTGCTTCTGTCTTATTGCTGGGTTCCTTAAGTGCTTGTATTTTATCTACAGGTGTTGGAAAAATCTTTCCTCTTTGGAGGATCATTGTATGCCTAAGAATTTTGCAAAATCATCAAGACTATAAATTTTATCCTTATTAATAGTCCACTCCCTGGCTCTCAATTCTGCAAGTAACTTCTTTTTCCTATGCCAGGGTGTCTATATTATTCATCATGATGATGACATCTACATAATAAATGATTAGGGATGTATATTTGGTATGATCAATCTAGGATGATGAAAGCATATGTACTATAACTGTGCTATTTAAATAACCTTGTGGTAATCTCTTAAATCCATATCGGGTGACTTCCCAACTACATGTTGAATATTCCCTGGATTTTTATGAGATAGAAATGGCAAAGAACATGTCAGACATAACAATGGTAATAAAAAATTTGGAATTACTAGCAGTAATTCTATTAATAACTTTCTCAGCATCAGATAATACACCATCCATCTTAGGTGAGAATTTATTAAGATTTCTAAAATCAATATTTAATCTATATTGACCTGTGGGTTTCAGCACTGACCATGCTGCTATTGTACAGGTGAGATCTTCCTTTTTTCATGATATATTCCCTGAGAAGTTCCTCTATTTTTTTCTCTAATTTCTTTATGGCCTCCCTTTAAGTGGTATTGATTAGTAAAAATAGTGTTAGATGGTCTAGGTAAATCTATAGGACTAAATTTGACCAGTGCCAGAGAAGAACTATAAGTTTTAAATTATTTTAAAGGTATTACTTCCTTATATATAATAGGAATATTATTTATACTTAAAATATTTCCTACAAAGGGGAAAAATATCTTGTAGTTTTTATAGGTTCTATACTATAATTTAGTATTTGAAAAATTTCAACGAAGCATTCAGTTTATTTGGCTTCTAATCATTGTAGGAGTTCCAGAACAGGGCATCTTAAAGTCTTCTTCAAGTAAGGTTATTTCTGATCCTGTATCAAAGATTCCACCACACACTTTTGATTATTCACATTTATACATAATTTAATGTACGGTTTATTTTCCTCCACCTTCTGCTGAAGAAAACTGGTTTGTTTAATGGGAAGCCCTGGTTCCTACTGGGGTTTTGCTTGTTTTTCGAAAAATGTTTTTGTACATTAGATTTAACACTCTGCTGCATCTGTTTTTGTATGTTAAGTTAGGTTCTCCTTGTGGAACGGAAGACTATTTGTTTTTCCAAGATCGAAATTGTCTGCTGCCTGATGATGTATTCTGTGTCCTAGGCTTTCTCTAAGTATTATTGGTATTTCTAGTATTCCACATTCTAGGTTTCCAATTATCTGTTCTAGAAGGTCTAGCAGATGTATTTAAACACCTTTTTGGTAGCAAAAGAAAATTTGGTTTGACCATTAAGTTCTCCTGCATGTCTGAATACAGAGAGGATATCTTCCACAGTTTTAGCTTGTGACAAGGCTGGCACATGAGTAATTTTTAGGTTCTGTGGTGCCCAGGAGGAAAGCTGTCCTAAGGCCATTTGGAAGTGGAACTTCCAAGGGAGTATTAACTCCAGTGCTATCATAGTTAAGATAATGAATTCCTAACTTCCTAGTGATTTGTACAGCTTATGTGACATCCTTCCAACCGACATTATCACTTAGGGTTAGCTACTAGTAGTGTTAGTTCAAGCAGGGCGGTGTAAGTGCCTGTTGTTCTGTGATAGCTGGAATCTGCCTCACTTCTATTTCTGTAAGGAGAATTGTGTTAGCTCCTTTCTACATCTGTCATTTCCCTTTGTTAAAAATCTGTCCTCATCTGTTATAATGTCTAGTATATTCTTGGTCTTCCCCTGAATAGATGGAGAGTGCCAAAAAAATGTATACACATTTTAAGAAAGGAAAAAAACTGTATTAAAATGGTAATACTTAATATATACCAATAAAAAAAGATAAATACAAGTCATTTTTACTTCTGCAATTACAAGAGGTGCTCACAGTGGTTACCATGAGTATCCAGACACGTCTGAGTACAGCGACCTACTGCTTGAGCAATGTTGACCAAAGTGCCCACTTGTACCATTGTGCCGTTTTAACTTCTTCCCGAAGTACCACCAGTGTAGTTGGCTTTTTACAGTACACCACATCCATTAAGGTCCCCCATAGGTAGGATTTAAGGGATGTTACGTCAGGAGATTGTGGGGGAAACCCAAACAACATTCTCAAATTTCAAATACCACTTTAAAATTGCCTTGCACTCCTCGAACACAACTGTGCTTCCACCATTTTCTTTGGCTGTCCTGCCTGTCATATGGTGACACTAGCATTCATTTGATTAATGCCACCTTTTGAATGAACATCATACTACACATTGCTGCCATAATTCAATTCGACTTCAAAAAGTAATCTATAGATAACATCTCTTAAAATGTGTACACACTTTTTTGTCACCCCCAGTATAGGACTGCCTTGGCCATGTTGGTAATCTATAACTTGTTTCCTAAACACAAAAGGTCTCATGCCATACAGTTCTCCCTATGCGTTACTATAATCTTTCTAGTCCTCAAGATGTGGATGTTTTGGTTTTATGTCATCGCCAAAAGTTACCTTAATATTGTCCGTGGACTTACTTCAATTGAGAACCTTCTGAGCTAGTTCGTTTCCTCTATGTCAGCATCTACATGAAATTAGGTTTTAAATAAGAGCACAGGCACTTCCTTCCTGTCAGCTTTATTTATCACATTTCATGGACTCTAATAAAATCAATCCATACATCCGGAATGGTTTGTATGGGCAGTCTGTTATGAACTGCTTGTTCTGTCTCATACCAGGGATCTTCCACTAGCAGGACAGGATTGGGACCCCGCTTAAAATTTTTCTTAGCCCTTTTCCCAGCATGAGCATAATGGAGAGTGAATACCAAAGCCGCAATTAACTTAGGCAATTTTGGTTGCAACCTTATATAAAGTATTCACAATTGAGAGTTCAAAAGGCAGAAAATCCAGTTATATTTATCAATATTATGTATAAGACAGTTTGCTTCCTTTCAGCCTTATTAAAATTTTGTTTAGCTAAACACCCCTGCATCTGTTGGTGTCATCTTGTTGATTAAAGCAATGGCCAGGATTTATTTTTGTAATTGCCAGTTTAAATAAAATGCAGAGCCAGGTGGGGTCAGGGGTGCTGACTACACCAAATGTTGGAAGCACACAAACACTTCGCAAGTGGAAGAGTGTGTATGCAGCGATTACAGTATTTCCTATAAGCCAGGCCGCCTCATCCAATGCAGGAGAGTGAACTGACCACAAAGACCAACTGGTAGCTCCTGTCAGAGCGCAGTCTGTCCAGGGCGTTTGAATAGCTAGACACCAAGGAAGGACATGCAGAGACGATGTTAAATGCTGAACACTCTTTCTCAAATTCATGGATCATCACACTTGTTACACATTATTAGGCATCACACAAAACAGACTAAATGTGGAGCAAGGTGGACCAAAAAATAGATTAGGATAAAGTCACAAATGAATGAAAGTCATGAACCCAGAGTCCAAGTTTCAGATGTTTTGGCAACACTTCCGGGTTTGGAGTGGCCAATCACAAGGTGCTTGTAATAAGAATGGGACTGTCCTGCTCTTTGAAGTGTACCTTCTCCTCAATAAACTGTCTTTTTGTTTCACCACTTAAAAAAAAAAAAAAAGACTGGGTCTGTAGACACTACCCCTGGAGACCTTGATTATTCCTAGGTTTTTACAGTTTGCAAAGGTCCTAGGTGCTCTCATCTGGTTGCTTTTTTGCGCATGTGCCAATTTCGTTTACAGTGTCCAGTGTGCGTACTTGAGTTTATCTGTCTCCTGTGGCTGTTGTTTACCTTAACACTCTTTCCCGCATGTGCTGGAATTTGTTTACATTACTGCACATGCGCAAATCGCTGTCTGCATTGCCTTACTGTGCATGCGCTAGAGATTGATCTGCTGCTCATGTGCTAGGGAGGTTACATTTGGCGGTAGTCAAGCCCTCTACACCTTATATACTACCTAAAGAATGAGTCCATACTACTTTCCTGTAATAAATTTTATTTCAGGGATTTCATTTTCCATCTTTGCCACTGGGTATTCACTAGGGTCATTCAGAGTTCTTCTGCTTGGTCTCCTGTACTAAGAAGTTCCAAGGAAGTATATTTAGGATACTTATTGTCCTCTTCTCTTTGAGAAAGCCTTTGGTCTTTACTTACAAACAGATACATCTTTCTCTCAAGAAACATGTTTTCTGACCAGGAGCATTTGAGAGTGGTAACTTTGATGAACAAAATTTCTGCACACGCTAACCTCAGGACAGGGGTTGGATCCTAGCTCTATCTTGGAACATGTATAGGTCATTGGTGTCTTTTTCATACTTTAGGGGCTTTTTGTCTCCACCTAAGAAAAGCAAGAGCCTGGCATTTTAGTAACCTCTTCCATAGGGAACCTATCTAATCTCTATTTTGATTGACACCATGTTTACACATCCATAAAAGAGATACTTTAAGCCCAAATTTTCTAAGATCTGTTCTTTGGCAGGAATAAATCAAACACTAGCAGGAAGACATAAATTCTTATGAGTGCAACATGTGAGAGGAATAAAAATAAATCTGTGAAGCCTCTGCCTTCTAAAAACTTAGATAATGAATCTATGCCATTCATTTTCGTTTCCTGGCATGAAGTTCTTATTTATTATTTTTTCTATGTCTTATAGTTACGTTTCCTTCTTGCTGTAATTCTGAGTCTACTTTAGAAGTATTAACCAACTTTGTTCCCTTTTACATGGACATTGTCAATCAACAACAACAACAACAACAACAACAAAAACTCCATGGCCTTATTTGTAAGTAGTGCTATTTAGAAATAGTTAATATTTTTAAAGTAGTTTTATAATTTTAAGTGTTAAAGTTTTCTAGATAGTATTGTCCTTAATGATTTTAATAAGCAATTTAAAAATACAATACTTAAGAGTTAACATGTAGTTTGAAGCCCTTGCTACCAGACCCATTTTGTAAGCCACAGTATTTATTGACATAATCTAATATTCCTTAGGCTAATTA
The DNA here is from genome assembly GCA_004026885.1 of Lyroderma lyra. Taxonomy (NCBI): domain Eukaryota; kingdom Metazoa; phylum Chordata; class Mammalia; order Chiroptera; family Megadermatidae; genus Lyroderma; species Lyroderma lyra. The sequence continues at coordinate 126,442 of PVJL010003374.1, forward strand.
TTTTTCTTTTACATTGTAAATGCTTGTGGGGAGTTTTTTCGCATTATTACTTTATTTGCCTTAGTCTACTGTGTATGCTTATGGTTTAGCCTATATAGAATGGCTTACATTTTCTCAGTTAAAAATTATCTTTGCTTTCCTTTTTAAAAACATTTTTCTAATCTTCCATTTATTTGTATTAACTCTTGTCTCAATAGTAACATCATCTATCATATTTATAATAAGAATTTAATTAACAGTTTCAAAACCATATGTTTTCAGGGTCCCTTTTACAAATTGACATCCTAAAAATATATACTAATATATTTTAGTTTTATTTAAGTGTTTTACAAACTAAAATAAAACACTACAAACATAATACAATGCTTAATATAGTAGCTATAATAAATGACTATGTAACATTAAATTAAATGATGAGAATCACTACTGAAGATATAATTAAATAGCTACATCAGATAACCTTGATATGTTAAAAAAAATAAATATCTCTGGAAAAATTAAAATGACATTCTACGTTTCTATCAACAGCAATAAATATGACTAAATGCTGAGGGACTTGTTTAATATCACAAAAGAACTTTCAAAGTTATTACTTTGAAACTTACTAACTTTATTTTAAATTATTACTGTCAGCCTAACAATGTCAGAGACTGACCTAACAAATTTAAGAACAATAATTAAGATAATCTCAAATGCAACCCTTTTTGCCTACTTTCTTTGAACTGAATGAGTTTGCACGTGATCTTTTATGTATTTCACTACTATTAACTTAGAGGGCTGAAGGCAGGAGAGACCTAGAGGATGAACTCGAAGAAAATACAACTGATACAAACTCTTCAAAAAAGAAAAGCATATCTGTCAATCTGAAAGAACTTTAGAGATGTGGTGATAGGGGGCAGAATTATCGCTATTATTAATTGCACACGCATATTAAAAGGACCCAGAATGTGACCTCCTCTAAAGCAGAGAACATATATAGAAAATATGTCTCAATCTTCTATTTTGCACTTAGATAAATGTCAAGTATATCTATCACCTCAATTAACTATAGGAAAAAAGCTGACAAATCTAATTCTTTTTTGACAAGGAGTTTATTCTGAAACCAGCTAAGAGGAAAGCAGATAGCTGCATCAGGAAGAGATGAGTGTCACAGGGGTCTGTGCCACATGGAGAGCTAGCCATGTGCAAAATGCTGATTAGAACCATAGTGAATTTAAGTGAACATGATACATGTTTGTTGACTGAGCTATAGTAAACCTGAGCCTCTGCAGTCTGGTTGACCTTGGAATTAAGATTGTTAACAAATCAGATGCTTCATTTCTAGCCATGCCAGGCAAAATAAGCATAAACTGATGAAATAAAAGTACTTTACCATAAAGAATCATATAAGCAATTGCAAAGATGAAAGTAAATTGTTTATTAAAAGCATTTACTTTACCTTTATTATCTTAAAAAATTATGAAACAGCTTGTGATAGCACTTAATACTAATACAATTAAACAAAGTTAACATATGGTCATCCATTTATTTAGTAACATAAATATTGTTGTGTACCCTTACATACAAAGAAATGTACTATGCTTTAGAATGCACACAAAAAATTTAAAATTCAGATTCTTCTTTCCTGGAAACTATAAACAATAAGATACTATAGTTATACACTACTGTAATATAATTTCTAAAAATATATTGATCATTCAGTGTTTCCAGTGTTTTGAATTGACAGTTTAGAACTGAACTGTCCAGTAAAAAGAGCCATTAGCCACGTGTGGCTATTTAAATTAATTAAAATTAAAAATAAGCTAAGAATATAATTCAGTTTCCCTAGCCATATTTCCAGCTCTCAATAGCTACATGTGTTTGATAGTTACTCTATTGGACAGTGTGTTTCCATCACTGTGAAGAGGTTCACTGAAAAGCACTGCTTTAGAATGTAGGAAAATCCTACAGTTGCAGGAATCTATTAAATCCACTTAGTTGAGTCTTCATGAGTAAAAAATAAAATTTTGACATGCTCAAAACTGCAGTTAATAGAGTATTAAAGATAAGGAAATAGCATGAACAAAAGTCAAGAAATCAGAAAGAGTAGAGTATATACAGGGAGAAAGGTTGAATTTTTTCATTTATTTATTTTTACTGATGAGAGAATAAAGGGTAGAAGTGAGAAATAAGGTTATACATTTATGTTGAAATTGCATCCTTAATATGTCTGAATGGCAAAAATAATTTTTGCATAACAGCATAATGATTTTAACTTTGTTTTGCAGACAAGTATGTCTAGAAGTATTATGGTATGCAATATGATTAACTGGTAGCTTGATGGGCTGTTTTATTTTAACAGCTTTATGTGTATTCTATGGGTATGTGAAAAAATACTGATTAGCGCATAAAATCTATCAATCACTGATATTATTGCTTAGCAAAAGATTGAATTATTCCCAATTAGAATAGAGTGAATTGAATCAAATTCATCGATGGTCACTGTGTACACAATGAAGAAGATTTAGGTGTTAAGACTATAGTAGTACATAATGTGTTGGCTAAAATTATCAAATACCAGCTCTAGCACTTTCCAAGTATGTGATCATGGACATACTACTTTTTTCTGTGCTTCAGTTTCCTCTCCTGGAGAAAAATATTAAATGTAGAAATACAAATATCTATGCTACAGAATTTGTATAAAGGCTAATTGTAAAGCACTTAAAGGGGTGCCAAGCATATAGTAAGCCAGCTTGTTCAATCAGTGGCTCATGGGCCACATGCAACCCAGGACAGCTTTGAATGTGGCCAAACACAAATTTGTAAACTTTCTTAAAATATTACAAAATGATGCATGGACCATTTTTTAGCTCATCAGCTAGTGTTACTGTATTTTATGTGTGGTCCAAGACAATTCTTCTTCCATTGTGGCCCAGGGAAGCTGAAAAGGTTGGACACCCCTGTAGTAAGCACTTAACAAGTTTTTGCTGTTGTTACTATTAGCAGTGAAATTTGCAACATTATTAGATCTGTGTTTTAGGAAAGTTAATTCAGCAGTGTAATGCAAATGGTCGAAAGAAAGAGATAATGCAATCTGGAAAAAGCAGTTGGAATATGAATTTAATCATTCAAATGTCAAAGGTTGTACTGTGATTGAGCCAAGTAGTAGCAATCAGAATGCTGAGAGGGAACAAGTTTATAGATATACAGAGCTGAAATAAATAAGGCTTGATAAATAGTTTAATAGGAATATAAAATAAAGAGAGAAGTCAAAGGAAATACCTAAGTTCCCAAGTCTAGGTAGAGGGGCACCAATACATAGTGAGAAGCAGATGTTTGGAAGGAATGATGATGGCTTTCATTTCAGAAATATTGACTTTGAGGTTATGGCAAGAACTTCAAGTTGGTGTATCCAAAAAAATAGTGGAAATAAGGATCTAGAGCTTTTCAAAAAAAGTCAAACTATAGGTTTATCATCACTAGCACTTTGTTAATTATTAAGACTATGGTAACAAATGAAGTTGCAATTGTAAAGAAAATGAGGAAAATTATTCCTTAAAAAAACATCTTTTCTTTAAAGTAAAATGAGGAAACTGAAAGAATGATTGAAATTGAGAATTCAGAGATGTGGCTGAAAACTGAAATATAAAAGAGTTATAAAAAGGAAAGCATAAACAACAGTATTAAGTGCTGCAGAATGGTTGAGGAGGATGGGGACTGAGAGAAGTCATTGGGTTTAGTAACTAGGAATTTATAGTAATCTGAAAAGTCTTGGTATAAGGTCTCAGAACCAGTACTCAAGCTTGACCTGAAGGTCAAATGTTGGTAGTCTTTCAATTATTTTATTCACAAAAGGAATAAGCATTGAGTATGTTAACATGAGGAAATGCAAAGAGCAAGAGAAAATTCTTGCTTATTTTGCATTGGAATATATTTGTAGGCTTAAAAAAGAAGGTAAATATAAAGGGTGACTGAACTAAGAGAAAAGATTGACTAAGTGAGATCCTGAATCTAGTGAAAATTGGAATGGAGCAAGAAAACATTGAGAGGGTTCAGCCTTGGAGAAAGAGGAGAAATTCCTCTTTGGGGAAAAAAAAGGTGAAGAGGAATGTTAGACTGAAATTAGTTATTTTAGGTAACTAAGATCAAAACTCAATATTCATTCACTTCCAGCAATATGCCAGATAGACACTTTTCTGGAAGATGATTATACAAAAATAAGACAGGCAGGAACCTTATGACTATAGTCAACAACATTGCATTATATACTTGAAATATGCTAAGAAAGTAGATCTTAAGAATTCTCACACAAAAAAGGTAACTATGTGAGGTAATAGATGTGTTACTTGATTGTGATAATTGTTTCATTATGTATATGTATATAAAATTATAGCATTGTACACTTTAAATGTATACACTTTTGTCAATTATAGCTCAATAAAAACTATAATAAATAAGAAATTCACTCCTAAAATCATGGTCATTGTTATATGAGCAAACTTATGTAAGCTCCTAGCACATAGCATATAGGAAGCAGCTAATGATGTTATCTCATTGTTATGTAAGTACAAAATTAAATAATAAACTAAGAAAAAATATATAGATTTCATTTTTTATAAATGCAAATATTTACTTGTAAATTTTTTTATATTAAGTAATTTATGTATTAACATAAAGGGTGTTTAGATTTCTGTTTAAATTTAAAAATATGTTTTATGACCACTATTAATAATTTATAAGATAGATTGGCAACTTAAGAGCTTGAGACTATGAGCAACTTGTGACCAATAACCACCTCTTCGTTTTTACAAGTTATGTTTCTAAGACATTCTCTATAAACATTTCGTGATAAAACAGATAAAAGATAATGAAAGTAAATGACAAGTGCAGATTAATCTTGTAGTCTTAGTCTTATTTGTAACAAACACCTAGAGAGTTATGACATATTTAGTTAACAATGTCCTGTCCATGTCCATGCATGCTTTTAAAAATGAGACATTTTGTATTCATTTTTTCTATCTTAAACAGCTGATTACTATTCAGCCAATCATTTAATAATCAGAATTAGTGAGAAACATTAATTAAGATAATTGCCACAATATGGGTTCAAAAAATACTAAATGAGATAGACAAGAAGATAGATTATAGGTTAAAACTTTTTGAGATCTAGAACATACTATTACTATCAGAAAAATAGAAGAGAATACTCATGACCACAATGGGAGTTGAGAGGCAGAGGCAGGGAAAGAAATCCAAACCCAGGTTGAACTTTTCAGGTCAGATAAAAGGATAGAATTCTAAGACTTAGCTGCAACCTAGTTTAATGATACATTTTAGGAAAAACTACAAAATCTCTAAAAAAAAAAAAAGAAAGAAAGAAAGAAAGAAAGGAAACCCGAACTTAGTGTATTTACAGTGAGAAGAAATAATTACAATGTGCATATGAAAGAAGACTAAAGTAGAAAATATCAATACATCAATATTTAGAAATAAGGGAAAGTGGGAGAAAAGGAAAAATAAAATGGAAATTAATAACCAAAATAGTTTTAAATAATGAAATGGCTTTGAAGAAAAGTAATTCAGACAATGGAATAGAAAGTGACTGAAGGAGTGGTTTTTGGTCAGCAAGAAAAGGCGGGGAGGCCTCCTGGAGTTTAGCTAATGAGGTGAAATCTGAATGTGGTCAAGCCTACCACAGGAAGACCAGTGGGAGGAACACTACAGAAAGAGGAAACAGCAGGTAGAAAGATTTAAAATCGGAAAGAATTCAGCTTAAAGGGATAGGAGAAGAATAGACTGGCCATTGCCTGGTCAAAATGAAAAAGAAAGCATGATTTCTTGAATGAATATGGATGTCAGGAGTGAGTTACATTTGTGAAATAAAAGAATTTTGGAAGAGATATAGAGAAATGAAGAATATTCATTATAAAGGCACATCATTTACTCTTGCTCATATATGCTTCTAAAAATCTGCTTTTTACTTCCCCATCTACACTCATGGCCTCCATGATCTCATCCACTTCCCAATTCCAAGTCTACTAGTGCTGTAGGTCTCCCTTTACTGTTGCAACTAATTCTCAACGATTCTCAATTGGAAAATCTCATTTTTGAGGAACAGCTTGGCTGAAAATGGAAATCTTGTTTGACCTTTTCTTGTTACTGTTGTTCTTTCAGCAGTTTGAATATGGCATCCTAATGTCTCCTGGCCTCTATTATTTCTGAAGTCAGCTTATAATTGTATTGAAGTCTCCTGTGTATTTTGAGTCATTTTTCCTTTGCTGCCTTCAAGGTTTTCTCTTCTATCCTTGACTCTCAACATTTTAACTGTGATTTGTGCAGTTGTAGTTTTTCCTTATGTTCTAATTTGGGGGTCATGGAACCTCTGGTATCTGTAAGTTAATGTTCTCAAATTTCAGAAGCACGCTACCATCACTTATGGAAATATTTTTTCTGTGCCTTTTTCTCTTCTTGACTTCAATTAAACATATGTTGGACCACATAAAACTTTCCACTTGCCTCTGAAGAAGCTTAGTTTATTTTCTTAAATCAATTTTTACTTCTGCCCTTTGGGTTGTATAGTTTCTATTTAACTGTCTTCAAGTTAAATTATGTCCTTATCATACCTCCAGTATGCTTTTTAATTCATCTAATAAATTTTTATTTTTAGTTGATAATCTTCAGCTTTAGAATTTCTATTTGGTTATTTTTTAAATTCCATTTTTTTGTTGTTAAAATTCCCTATCTATTCACTTAGTAACAACACATTATTTCAACCTTTGAACACATTTTTTAATTCATTGAATATTTATAATAAAAGCTGCTTTTAAGTTTGTGTTAATTTAACTCCTGTGTACATGCAAGCAGTTTGTATTGATGGATTTTTTTTTCTGCATATGAGTCATACTTTCCTATTATTTTCCTAGCTAGTTACATTTTGTTACAGACTTGTCATGATATATAATGTCTCAGGTAGTGCAGCCTGCCATAAAAAAAACAATAGAAATTCATTTTCCTATTCTCACCAGTTCTCAAAGTTCTGGAGGCTAGAAATCCAAGATGAAGATTCTGGCCAATTCAGTGTCTGATAAGGATTCTCTTCCTACCTTTCAGACAGTTATTTTCTTACTGTGTATTCACATGATCTTTTTTCAGAGACAGGAGCAGGATGGAGGGGGGAATCTGTGTCTCTTCTTATAAGAAAACTAATTCTATTGGACCAGAGCCCCTTCCTATGCACTCATTCAACTTCAATTACTTCCACAGAGGCCCCATCTCCAAATATACCTATGCTGAGGGTATATGAATTTGGATAATACACTAACATTCAGCCACAACAGATAATATCTTGTAGTGACTCTGAAATCTTTTTTTTTTTTCATTTTAGGATTATTGGTCTTTGGTTCCAGTAAGCCACTAACTTGATTTGACTTAAAACAGAAATTTGTCTCCACCATTGAGTGGAGAAGCTGATATCTCTAATAAGTTTTCTTGGCTTCCAATTGCTGCTTTTTAAAAAGCCAACCCCCATATTGTTCTTCTCCATGTCTATTTAATTTAGATGTCTGTTAAGGAATTTAGGTGAGTTGGTGCTCAGATTTGGGGGCTCACCCTTTAGGTTTCTTACCTATGGGCTCTCTTAGTAAATTTCCAGTTGCTTTTCTATTCCATAATTCCACCCTCTGACAAATCAATCTAGTAGGGCTTCTGTTTTCTGCCACTGAAGCTTTCTGTGGACTAGAAAATGCACTCAAAGATATAATAAAATGCAATGCTAAATTAGAAGCAATTCTGTCTTCCAAGAGCTGACCCATCTCTTCTTTCTTCCTGCTTTTCCACCAGAGTTTGGGAGGCACCTGTATATATGAATGCATTACTGGTCTTTTTGTACAGAGATTTGGACAAAGTCCATACTTGAATTGTTGGAATTCAGCCCTTTAGGAATGCTCCTGTTTCTAACATTTTCCCGCAAATATTCAGTAATTCAACTGCCCTGAAATTGAGTTACTTGGGCTAATATTATCTTTATAAGCCACAAAAAGGTTTTTTATCTCATCCAGCAGTGATCTTTCAGTAGTAAACTCTTCTCAAGTCTCTGCTTACTTTGAGTCATTTTCCAGTTATCTTCAAATTATTGTTCTTCATTATTTTTTCAGTTTCTGTAACTGTTTTCCTTAGGAAGAACTGCCTGAACTTGTCATACCACCTATTATCAGTAATCAATTTAACACATAAATCAGATATCAGATTCTATCTCTCTCTCTCATATATATATATATATATATATATATATATATACACACACACACACACATATATACACACACACATGTACGTGCACACACACACACACAGTGCTTTAAAAATACAAAAATTGCTATTCATCTTCAACTAGAATAGAATGTAAACTCAATATCCTACAAGACTGTATTATCTATCTTCTGCCTAAATATTTGCCCCATTTCTTTTTACTTTCCCCCTTGTTCACTAAACTCTATCCATAATAGCTGTATCAGATAATCCATAGGTTGCTTCACCCACAATCTGACACAATTTTCCTTCTCTAAAAAAAAAAAACAATGATTTTTTTCCACATTCTTCTTCCCTATTTTCTTTTCTCCTTTCAATTTATTACTATTTGATATTATATTATTCTTATTTTAATTTATATTTCCCAGTAAATATGTCAACTTTTTAAAGATAAACACTGTCTTGTTCATTACTATATCCTCAAGTGTCTAGAAGAGAAATTGAGAGCTAGCTAATAGACCCTCAACAAATGATTAACTGAAAAATAGCAGAAATCTGTCCATTTAGCTATAAATAATTTTAGCAGTGAAATTCATTCTTCACTAGAATACAAAGAAGTCTACCAAATTTATATTATAAAACTGTTTACTTCTAAGAGAAAAATGTCAAAAATATTATATAAAGACCATATTGTTAAGCTCATAGCTTTTTGCTCCCTATAATGCCTTTGAGATCTGCACTATCCAAAATATTGTCTCTAAATTTTTATAACAGAAAAATCTCTTACACTTGAAAAATAGGCTTAAAGGTCATTTTTCCATCACTCAAATTCCTGGAAACAAATCTGTTTACTTGGGAAAAGAACCAAATACTATCATCTTACCATTAGTCACAAGAATTCCATTTTATTAAATGCTATCCAAAAGAGGTTTTATTTCTACCAGCCTTTGCAAATTAGCACCACCTCATATGCTCAGAGAACAAAACAAATATTTGAGATTACACCAAAATTATTTATTACTGTAATATTCAACAGCATTAGAACTATTTCTAAATGATATCAAGGAAAGTGTGCATTTTGTTAATGTGATGGGTTTAAATTGACCTTTTCAGACATAGAAATCTATTTTCCAAAGCACTGTTTATAACAATGTTTAAGGCCAGTTTTGAAAACTGTTAAGAAAATGTAAGTATGAAATATGTAGTCTCCGTAGAACTTCCTGGTTTTGTTTGTATCTCTGAAAGCTTTGGAACTCTTTTTTAATCTTACCTTTATCTTTTTTATATTACTGTTACAAATACACAGAACAATAATGCATAAATAATAAAACTGAGCTTGTGCTAAGCCACTTGATTCAAGCACTATCTTCATTGCATTTTTTCTCCATTGCCTTTCTCTCCACCCATACAACACTTTCTCTGCCTCGGCCTTAAATATCTAGTGCCTCATCTACAATTAGAGTCACTCTGAGCATGACTTACACAAATGAAGCTTCAGTGTAGCAAGCAATTATCTGGCTTTAATTTTCATTTTGATTTTTTGTTTGTTTGTTTGTTTGTTTGTTCTATTCCCACCTGTGAATTAGGAATCTGCTTTTGAAGATAATAAGGAGGAAGACTTAATCATAGCTTAGTTTCTGAAAAGAACACTTTAGCTTATGGTATTAATTATGCCCCTATTTAAGAATTATTCTCAGATTCCTAGTCAAGACCATGGAGTGAATAAATGCTGGACTTGCATCCTCTCATAACCACATCAAAATTACAACTAAGCTACAGAAAATCATTACTGAAAATCACCTGAAGTTCTAGCTGAAAAGAAGTTCTATAATTAAGAATGTACAAAAGAAGCCACCTCAAGACTAGTGGAGGTGCTGAGATGAAGAATAGGCTGATTCCGTACCTGAACGCGACAGGTAAAAATCAGATATCTTGGATGCAGATACCACTTGAGGAACAAGGAGTCCCAGCCCTTCAGTAAGCTCTCCAGCACAGCGTTCCAGTGCCAGGGAAAGAACTAGTCAGAAATGAAAAATACAATAACTGAAATAAGAATACATTAGAGAGAATCAACAGTAAATTAGATAAAGCAGAAGACTGAATCAGTGATTTGAAAGATGAGGTAGCAAAAATAACCCAATAAGAACAACAACAAAAAATAGAACCCAAAAATATGTGGATAGCTTAAGGGGTCTCTGGGACAACATCAAGTATACCAGCACTCACATCGTAAGGATACTAGAAAAAGACAAGAGAGAGTAGGGAATTGAAAACCTATTTTAAAAAATAATGATGAAAAACTTGCCTAAACTGGTGAAAGAAATAGACATAAAACTCCAAAAAGTGCACAAAGTCTCAAACAAGATGACCCCAAAGAGGCCCACATCAAGACACATCATAATTAAAATGCCAAAGGTTAAAACCAAAAGAGAATCTGGGCAAGAAAAAGCAATTATTTACCTACAAAGATGCTCCCATAAGGCTGTCAGCTGATTTCTTAACAGAAACTTTGCAGGCCAGAAGGGCAAGAAATATTAAAAGTGATGAAAAGCAAGGAACTACAACCAAAATTACTCTACTCAGCAAAGCTATCATTGAGAATCAAAGGGCAGGTAAAGAGCTTCCCAGAAAAGAAAAGCTAAAGGAGTTTATCACTACCAAACCAGTATTAAAAGGACTATTAGAAGAACTTTGTTAAGGAAAAAATTTTTTTTAAATATTAATAATAAAATGCCAATAACTACATATTAGTTATTCAACAATTACTATCTATGTAAGTGGATTAAATGCTCCAATCATAAGACACTGGGTGGGTAAATGAATAAAAAATGAAACCCATACATGTACTGCCTACAAAAGACTCACTTCAGATCAAAAGTTACACATAGACTGAAAATAAAAAGATAAAAATAGATATTTTATGAATATGGAAATAAAATCAAAAGCAATACAAAACTAGGGTTACTTATACCAGACAAAACTGACTTTAAAACAAAGCCCACAACAAGAGAAAATGAAGGACCCAGTAATCTCACATCTAGGTATTTATCCTAAGAAAACCAAAACACTACTTCGGGACATGTGCATTTATATGTTTATTGCAGTATTGTTTACAGTAGCATGGAGGCAGCCTGGGTTTTCATCAATGGATGAATAAATGAAGGGTAGGTGGTACAGATCTACAGTGGAATAGTACTCAGTCATAAAAAAGAATGAAGTCTTGCTATCTGCAACAACATGGATGGACCTAGAGAGTACTGTGCTGAGTGGAGTAAATCAGCCAGAAAAAGACAAATGTCATGATTTTATTTATATGTGGTACCTAACAAACAAAATGAACAAACAAAACAGAAACAAACTCAGAGATAAAAAGAACATTTTGATAGTTGCCAGATAGTAGAGGGTTGGAATGGGGGGAGGGTGGAGAAGAATAAGAGATTAAGATGTACAAATTGTTAGTTACAAAACAGTCATGGGGATGTAAGGTATAGCAAAAGGAATAGTCAATAATATTGTAATGACTACGTATGTATGGTGTCAAATGGGTACTAGATGTATTAAGATGATCACTTTGTAAGTTATATACAGGTCTAAACATTATGTTGTGTACCTGAAACTAATACAATATTGTATGTCAACTGTAATTGAAAAATAAAAATAACATAAAAAAATAGTTCTCTTGTTCCTTACATTGGCTCCAATTACACATTTTACACTTAGCTCTTTAATCTCTCCTTTAATATAGCCACTACTTGTTTTTCTTTTTTAGTTCTAGAAAATGGTAATTATTTTGATATTCCAGTTAAAATTACTTTTTATGTACCTAGTCTCTATTAAAATATAAATATAACGGGGGTAAAAGAACATAGAATTATTGCTTGAGGAAATGAAGTATTTTGTTTTCAACATCAAGACCCATTTACAAATTAAACTTTAAGACTTGTTGACATGAAAACTTTAAATCTCTTTTATGAAAACAAATTTCTCTTTCCTAATGTGCCTATGCAGGTTGATTTTATGCCTCCCTGCCTTGTCTGTTTGGGTCACTCACTCCATAATACAATGACAACATGATACTCACATACAAATGTGGCCTAACCATTACACAAGCTGCTACACTGGAATGTCAAAGCTGCCTTGTCACTGATGTGCTCTGAATCATTTTAATCACAGGCCTGGCCACAAATGGAAATCCATGACCTGGCACAGGTCTATAAGTCTGTGGAACCTCAAAGTGCTGGAGTATAAATTCTCCACTGAGGACCAAATAATACAGAGCAGAAAACCCACACTAAACAAAATCAGAAGGAAGAGAATACTGCCAAAACGCAGTTACTTTTGGCAATTTTCACATTACAATTCCATTGGGTAAAATGTAGAATCCAGGATGGTCTCCTTTCTTAAGACTGAAATTGGCACCACCTTTCTTTTTAATTCCCATTGGATAATTTATATAAATAATAAGATTCTTGAAAGAGTTTATTAAAATAATAACAATAATAATAATGGTATATTAATATAATATAATACTATATGCTGAGGTGATATTAGAGAGCATATTCCCCAAGAAATGTTCTAACAAATATTAAGTCAACAGCCAAGAAACTCAGGGATTCCACAGGCTTTGGATCTTCAATATATACTCAGTCTGGTGAATTCCCCTGTTAACAGCAGGAAACATCAGCTGACTCTACTTCTAATAAATATTGAAGTTCCTCTCTGGCATTGATGAAGTTCCCGACCAAATGGACCATAACAGTCACTGCATAAAGATTAAATCCCAAACAATGACACTAAAACCTCTATTCTTGGGAAAAAATACATGACTAAGACCCAAAAGAGTAATGATAACTAGTGAGCACTAGAAAATATGTATACTTGTTTATTAGATTATCTGTTGGTAGGTTAAGGACCTGGGAACCTTTCCTGATTAAATAAGGTGTCTAAAGTTAAGGTTTCTCAACTTTTTGAATTTTTCTAAAGACCTAGAAAAAGCCATCCAGTATAGCAAAATACAAAAATAAAATTTCATCTTACCCCCCAACCTCAAATTCAGCCAGTATCATGGATGATTTTAATGATTGTAAACATGCCTGAAGATTCTTAAATTACCTTAATTCTAATTATATTAATTTCAACTCTACTTCAATCACCCACCTCAGATCCAACATCACCCAAAGCAGCTCTGACTCTGTCTTTAATACCCTGCTTTCTTACCGCAATATTCAAATCCTTTCAACATTCTTGTGTATTTTAATCCATTTCCATTTCAACCACATTGGCAATATAGTCAAGTGGTTAAGTATGTGGCCTCTTAAATCAGGTTGCTTGGATCCATATCCTGGATCATTTATTCTCTAGTGGTATAAACTTAAACAAAGCTTCAATTTCCTCATCTAAAAATAATGGAATTATGTTTAATCTAGAAGATACTCTGGGCCAGTTAATATAGTTATTATAAGGATAGAGTTGAGATAATTTGGAACATTCAGCACAGTCATAGGTATGGCATATAGCAGTTGCTAAATAAATGTTAGTTATTTTTTACCATTTTTTTTCTGTTTGTTAACTTCTAATTTCTTCCATATGCAGTCTAAAATCTGGGCTTTATTATTTTTTCTCCACATAAGACAGACAAATTTAGCAACTAACTGTTCAGCTCTACTTTATGACTAATAAAAATCGATAAAAATATAAATGAGTATTAATAATCAAAAGTATAAGACTTTCAAAAGCCATCATGCTATTTTATAGTAGGCCTTTTACATGTCAACAAACAATATATCTAAGTAGTGGCAATATGTGTTAAAAACCACGTTCCTCAAATTCCCTATATTATCTCCTGTCTGTAACAAAATTAAGAATAGTAATTCCTCCTCTTTGAAAATATATTATTACATCAATTATTCCCCTTTTTTCCATATATGTCCATACTCCATTTTTACTTTTTCTAGATCCACCATAACATTTTCTGATTCCAGGACAACAGTACAAATGGAGGTCTACATACACTATTTTAAAATACTACAAATTATAAATCAAGCTAACAATATCTGGGGACAAGTGGGGAGAGGATGGGAGAAGGGAGAGGGAAAGAGTAGGGAGGGGAAGCTAAGTATATGGTGATGGAAAAAGAACTCACACTGGGTGGTGAACTTATTATACAAGTTGATGCACTGCAGAATTGTACACCTGGAACATATGTAATTCTTGCTAACCAATGTCACCCCAATAAGTCTAACAATAAAAAAAAATAAAAATGAAAAGCTAACAGGACCTTCTGATTCTATTCAAGATGGAGTAATATTAATAGCAAACAGGTTTACTATCCCACCTGAAGCAATCCCTTCCTTCAAAAACACAGAAAATTATACATACACACACACACATGCATGTTTTGTAACACTTTAGACAACAATAAACAAATAAAAATAATCCCTGAGAGACGGGGAACAAACAAGGTAAGACCAATATCTTCTTTAACACACCTTAAGAGAGATCTCAGGCAACAACATAGCACAGAGACTCCAAAGGACCCCAGTGTTTATTTCCCATATAGAGAAGATAAAGCTGAGAGAACAGGGAGAACAAGGCTGTGAGAGTTCACTGGACAGAGTACCAAAGAGGAGATAATTGCACAGAAACAGAACCTTTGATGTCTGAAGAGGCTCCCCTATTTTAGCAAAATAAATAAATAAATAAAATAACAAAATAACAACAAAAAAACTCTATCAGTGCATGAACATAGCAAAATTACCCAATGCCAGGGGAAGAAAACATTAGGAACAATACCTGACACTAACACAAGATCAGGAAGAATGCCTTTTTTCATCATGCAGATTAAGAAAACTCATCATTCACAGATAATTAAGTAGACTATTCATGAAGTTCTTGCATCAGTGGTGAAGAAAACTAACCCTAGGCTAAGCATTAAACTAGCCCAAGCAAACAAGTCAGGAAAGGAAAACCAGAAAGGGTCAAACTTTTTCCAAGTATCTTAACTACATCCTGGAATGAAATATAACAACAATTATAGAAATACAAAAGAATCCAGCACTTGAAAAGGTAAAATGCATAATACATGGCATCCAATGATTACTAAGCTTTCAAATAAGCAGGAAAACATGATCATAATGGGAAGAATAATCAATACAATCAATCACATAGACCCAGAACTAGCACAAGTGTTAGAATTGGTACAGAAGGACAATAAAAGGGTTATAAAAATTGTGTTCAATGTGTAGCAAAATTAAGTAAAGACACGAAAGATATTTTAAAAATTCAGATCTAACTTCCAGAGATAAAAATTACTATAACTGAGGTGAAAAATAGACTGAATAAGAGTAAAGGTAGATTAGGCATTGCAAAAAAATACAAAACTTGAGAATGTGGCAGACTAGGTAAACCCTGTGCTCACCTTCTCTCAGGACCACATCAATTACAACTGAACTACAGAACAACCATCCTTGAGAATGGCCTAAAGTAGCTGAACCAAAGCCCTACAACGTCAGACATACAGAAGAAGCCACCTCAAGACTGGTAGGAGGACAAGAGATATGGAACAGGCTGTTTCCACAACCATGTGTGACCATTAAAAATCAAGAGGGATATCACAGTTGCAAAGGTCCCCCTGGAGAAGCAAGAGGCCTCAGGCCCACACCAGGCTCCCCAGCCCAAGTTCCAGGGCCAGGAAGAGAAGTCCCTGTATCTTCTGGCTGTGAAAAGCAGCAAAGATTGTGGCCGAGTGAAGCGAAAGGCAGCTGCAGTCCTAAGCGCTCCTCTGCAGGGGCTCGTGCACAGACTCACTCACTGATAGATTCATTCCATCTGAGATCCAGTGCTGGGGCAACAGCTCGAAAGTCACCAGGGACACAACGGAAAGAGCTGAACTGTCTGGCCTAAAGGTGACAGTTGAAGTGACAGCGTTCTTGTGAAGGAAGGAACTGGCAGAAGCCGTTGTGTCTTTTTTGTGCCCTCCCGCTCCCTGCATGGAGCAAGCAGACACCATTTCTGAGTCTTCAGCAAATTGGCTGCTCCATCCTAACTGATTTGCTGAGACCCTATCCCACCCAACATTTGAGCTCACCCAAATCACTTCTGGTGGCTTTTACTTACTTAGCTCATGCTGCAGACTTCCATAAAATCTTTCAAAGGTGCACGAAACTTAAACAAGCAGCATCTGACTTCAATGTGTCCTGTACCTCCAGTTGAGCAACCCTAAGCCAGGCACTCAGTTGGCAGATAGGCCTCTCAAGACACCTCTAAGCCCAGTGAAAAATAAGCCTAAATGCAAAGCCTAAAACTATAGAATTTCTAGAACAAAACAGGAGAAAACCTATTTGTGATCTTGGGTTAGAGAGCAACATTTCTTACATAAAACATTAAAAGCAGAATTTCTAAAGGAAAAACAATAAGCTGGGCTTCATTGAGAGTAAAAAAAAAACCTTTGCTCTTCAAATGGCACTACTAAAAAAGTGAAAAGACAAATCACAGACTGGGAGAAAACATCTTTATAGCATATATCTAATAAAAGACATACTCATGATATCTAAAGTACTCTCAAAATTCAGTAAGAAAACAACTAAATTAAAATATGAACAAAAGATTTGAATTGACACTTTACCTAAGGAGATATATGTATGTAAAATAAATGCATGAAAAAATTTCTACATTATTAGTAATTATGAAAATGCAAATTAAAACTATAATAACATACCACTACCCATCTGTTAGAATGCCTAAAATTAATGACTGATTATACCAAATGTTGTGGAGCATGTGGAGAAATTGAAATTCTCAGAATGTCAAATGGTACAACCACTTTGAAAGACAACTTGGTAGCTTCTTAAAAAGTTCAATATATACCAACCATAAGATCCAACCCTTTCCTTTCTAGTATTTACCTAGGAGAGAAACAAAGCTTACTTCCAAAGACTTGTACAAGAATTTTCAGAGCGCTTTATCTTTTACAGGCAAAACTGGAAATAAATGGCTATCTTTAGGTTAATAGCTTTACAAATTATAGTATACCCATATAATGGAATACTATTCAGCAATATAAATAAACTAGTAAAAATACAACATGAATAAACCTTAAAATAATTATGCTGAGTGAAAGTAGCCAGAATAATACCAAACCACCAAAATACATGGTATATAATTCCATTTGTATAAAACTCTAGAAAATGCAAAATAATCCAAAGTCAGGGGAAGCAGGTAAGGGTTTGCTGTGGGAATGGCAGGATGGAGTCCATGAAAGATGCATCTCAAGGGACACACGGAAACTTTGGAGATAATGAATATGCTTGCTATCTGAATTGTAATAATGTCTACATATATTGGAACATCAAATTGTAGTTTTAATATATGTAGCTTATTATATGTCAACTACACCTCAAAGCTTTGAAAAGAATAAATCAATACAGGTAACAAACGTTAGATATATTTTATTATCTTACTTTGACAACTACAGCTTTATAATGATTTGACCAGGCTTACATTTGGAATTTTTAGACCCCTTGGAGTTCCCACTTGTCCCGCTTCACAACAGCTATTTCGTGCCCCCACCCCGCCCCTCAAGCCTAGTAGTAGTCCATGACCTCAGAAAGACAAACTAAAGGAAGATGTCTATATAGGGTCTGAAAGTGATCAGTCATTTGGGCTCAGGATTCTCTTCAGCAGCGTTACGTCCCTTTGGACTGAAAATTACTTGCTTTGGGGACAGATGTAAAGAACAGGCCAGAGGGGATCCTTTTAAAGTTTAGACTCTGGTCAAGAGCTCCATTTGCCTGGGTTTAACAGGGACACTCCAAAGCATACATCCATCCAAGCCTCTATTAGAAAGGAAAAAGAAGAAAACAAATGTATACACACACCCCACTTTCTTTACGACCCCACTTTTCCCCTGTAACTACAGTCAAATTTCTTGAAATCACAGTCAACACTCACCCGTTCTACTTTAATTCCACACCCCCATTATCCTCCTTCAATATTTCTTTCAATCTAGATTTAACCTCTCTCAACTTATCACAGTTTTTCCACATAAGTCAGCAACCCCTAATTCTCACATGAAATAGACCCAAGACAGTATCTTACGTTGCCTTTCTGCCATGTTCCACAGCGTTGATCACCCTCTGCTCACATTGCCCCTTACATTGGCATCCATGATAGCCAAGGTTCCGGGTTTCTTTCTTTCTTCTCCCTCCTGTCCTTCTTCTCCCCAAGAGCCCTTTGCTTCATGCAGCCCTTTGAATGTTAGCAATAGCTAGACTTCTCTTCCTAGCCCTGACATCAAGAGATTCTTCTTTGTGACGTCACACACATCTGTGGTTTCAATTATGATCACTATACTCTTCCTGAAAGACATCAGTCACATGTTTACAGATCATTCTGTTTCCAATCTAATGTTTCCTTTTAATCTCTCTTCTTTTCTAGGGCTTTAATGATCTTTCTAAAAAGTTGATTTGATCTTAAAGCATTTAATACTTTTACTCCCATCACCGTGATCATTGCTTCCTAGTCATGGTGGGTAGTTCTTTTCTCCTTCAGTTCTTGTCTGCTTTCCCAGCTTCACTCCTCACTGTTCATCTGTGCTGTCTGCATAGTACCTGGTCATCTAACCTATTTATTTTCCCAACCACTTCCCAACTTCTCAACTTTCAGGATTCTATTCTGCATCCCTTCTCTGAAGCTTTGTAGAACCAGTATCACCCATTCTATACCAAGTACATATTTTGAAAATAACAACAATAATAATAGCTACTTTTATCAAATGCTTATTACACAGCTCATATAATTACTACAACCACCCTATGAGACAGATACATCACTATTATCCAAATTCTATAACATGAAAAATGAGACTTAGAAAGATTAATAACTTAGATACAACTAACTGATAGAGGATCAAGATTTCGACTCAGGGCTATTTGACTTTAAAGGTTGTTCTCTTATCAGTTTCCTGAAATTCTTTCTTTAGTCCTGCCATCATTTAGAAGAATATTTTTATAATAGCTCTGATTAGAGTGTAGTTAAAATAATTTATTATCTCTACTCTACTGTTATAAATTAAGAGGATCTTAAAAACAACGACTTTCTATCAATCAGCACAGGCTAAATTAAGCTGTAGTAACACGCTCTAAAATCTCAGTAACTTAATGGTCTCATCCCACTTGTCCAACATCAGCCAGAACAGCTCTGTTTGCTGTGTTTACTCAGGGAGCCAGACTGGCAGAGAGAAGTTCTCTCATGAAATATGCTTGCATGACAAGGAAACAATGGCCAGCACAGACAATTAAATTGTGACAAGCAAGTAACAAAGTCATCTCTAACTGCAAAGAGATGGAGAAATGCAACTTAACCATACCATATACCTAGTGAGGGAAGAACCAGAATATTGAGAATAGCGCTCATGACTATCAAAATTTTTACCTTATTTTATTGGTTTCTTCTGTGTCTAGCATAGTTTCAGTGCAAAAACCCAAGTGACTTAATAGGTTAGTTGAATAAATAAGTGAATGAATACTTTTTCAGAATCCAGAGATATGTGGGGCTGAAAGACTAGGAAAAAAATTTTAACCTTTGTTTGTCTGAGTAATTTGCCCTAAATAAGTAAGTGTGATAGAGGAACCAGTGTCAATCCAGATAATAAAGGGGAAGGAAAAAGGGTAGAGGCATTTGTCCTTATTGTCTTAAAAGCAAATAGTGTAGAACTTTTAAAAAAACTTGAGGGGGAATTATTCTGAAGGATAGTTTACTAGGCTGATAGACTATATTAGAACTGGTTCTTTGCGTGTGTCTAAATGTGTGAAACAAGTTTAGAATAAATTTTTTTATACAAAAGTCTACATTTTAATATAGTGTTGTGTCAAAAGCACTAAACTTGTCTGCCAGGAGACCTATGCTATTTGAAGTCTCCCTGTAAATGTACAATTTGAGAAGGTCATTTACCCTCTTGGTCCCACTATTTCTTCATTTACAAAATGAAAGAATTAGGTTAGATCTTTTATAAAATCACTTTCAGAATCAATGCATTTTTTAAGATCTGATTGGCTGTGTAGTATTAAAAGCTTTTATTAAAAACTACACAAACAAGAAAAACCTCAAATACGTATTTTCCACGACCTTCCCATGCCCTTTCCTATAATCTACATGTTCAAATATAAGGTCAATTTCTCTTCCCCAAAATGAGCCCTGAAAAAAGAAGGAGGCAGCTTAAAATTTATCCTTTGAAAGGCTACTTTCTCAGTTTCTTTGTCTTAACATTGCAGAAATTGTTCAAAGACATTATCCCCAAATTACTTTCATCAATGTTCTTTGTATGTACGCAGTAGACAGATGAGAGAGAAAAAGACAGAGAGCAGAAGGAGAATGAGAACTTTCAGTGCTAAGACTGAAGTAGTAAGAAGAAAAATAGAAATTAGCACATATTTAATGGTTATTCCTGGAGTCTGACTACACAGTTTTAGGTGTTAATATTGTGGTAAACAATATTACTTTTAAAAGCAGTAAGATAAACTGTTATATTATGGGCATTAGCAAAAATACTAAGAGTCATAATGTTTAGTAAATGAATATTTATATCTTGGGATAAAACTTACAGGAACACCACTATAAATAGATACGACAGCATAGATGGGCTCTGAAAAACTGATCACTAAAAAGAATGTCTCCAGTGATAAAAAATTAATGACATGTCCTGAAATGTTAAACTTCTTTAAATTGTCATTTTAAAATAAATTAAGTGCTTGTAAAAATATGTGATTTTTAAATAACCTTTTGTAAGTAAATAAGTTGGCCACCTAATAGGGAAAATGAAAGTTACCATACATTTAGTGTTGCTGTATATTGGACATAAAATGTTTAGTATATTATAATATTATGCTACATGGGAAATGACTATATATTCTTAAGTGAAAAAATTTTATTAAACAGCATATAATTTCAAATATTTTTTAATGAGAAAGTTGTTTTCTATACAAAAAGCTACTTCTCGGCAAGCTATTCACCAACATACTAACTGTGGTTATCACTAAATGGTAGAATAAGATTAAGGGTGACTTTTTTATGTTTTTCTGTCTGTCCTGCTTTTCTACAAAAAACATTGTAATAATCTTGGTATTACAAATATATAAGGCAAGATATCATCTTCTTTGAAGCCATGTCGATTTTGTACTTCATTATTATTTGGTCTATAAGAGCAGATATATTTGTCTAATAAAATTTCATTTATTCGTGACATTTCACTCCAGAATATTAGTTGTAATTTTCATCTCTACACTTTTCATATAAATGAGGGTTATGCTCCTTTAAACTGGCTACTAAAGGATAAGAAAAATTCTATATTATTGTATATATTCAAGTCATAAAAATACACTTAGTGAACCAAATGAACCTAATGATCAACATTTCTTCATTATCCAATATTAGATAAGTAAGTCAGTTGTAGTTCTTATTTCTAATTCATCAGAGTTAAAGGTGTTCTTAGTCCTTAGATGAGAAACCAGTGTTCTGTGTTGAGGATTAGAGGGAGAATGTATCACAAAGCACATTAGCTATCCTGCTGCCCTGACTCAGAAAACCAAGTTTTGTTCCCTTCCTGGGATCCTGAAAATGTTATTCTGCATGTCCATTAGGAGAAGGAAGGTAAAAGCAAAGGACAGAGAGCGGCAGATCCTATGGGTGCAGGAGGACCCAGGACAGCAGCTCTGGAGAGTGAAGGGACATATTGAGAGTGGCTCCCTGGGTGTACCTTCTGTTTTGAAATCTATAGCTTTGTATTCTCACTTTATGTCCTTTATGTTTTCTTAATGTGTATTTTGGTTCTTTCTTGTAATTCCCTTGGAGGTGAAAATTGAAGAGGGCTAGTCTGATAAGATTGTCTTTCAACATCTGGTGTTCAATACAGCTCTGTGAAGTTTATTCTATTTTTTTTCTCATCTTTGAATTTAGTGTATTTGTTCCTTTAAGACCAACAATTTTACAGACATGGCAATAAAATATTTGTTTCCAAAATTTTTCTGCCTATCTCATCTTTCTGCTCTTGGCTTATACCAATACACTCAAAGACAGTCTTAGAAATAAATTCTTTAAAGAAAGTATGTTGATTGATCAACCAATTTATACTTACAGTTGAGTCACTCTGAAAAAGACCTTACTTGACAAGTAGTTTAAGATCTTTATGAGGGCTCAAATTAGTTTGGCAAACAATTAGTGTGTAAATCAAAACCGATTTGATAATTCAGGTATAGGAAACAAGTGAAACAAACAAACAAAAAAGGCTTAAAAAAAGGCATCATGGAAAAAAATGGCCTTTCAAGAAAGGGGAAGTTTTTAATGAGAAAGGTACCAGGGCATACCATATTTTATGAAATGATGTGTCATAGCAGAAGTATTATTTTTTTATAAGATTGTTAGTGAATTGAAGAAGAGAATGGAAAGGGAAGAGAAGTGTCAAGAAAACTCATCAGAAAACTGGCAATAACCCGGATATGGGGAATGGAGCCTGGATTAGGGTGGTGCGGATAATGGAGCACAGGGAGTAGGCCAAGCAAAAACGTGTAGGGACTTGACTATATTCCAAGCATAACAGGACCACGGTACTAATGACAGAAATAAAAATATTGGGATGGAACTCATGTCACAAGATTTGTGCTTGCCTATCTGTATTATTTGTGCTAATTTTGGTATCATTTCTGCTAACAATGACTTAATAAATAAATAAATAAATAAATAAATAAATAAATAAATAAATAAATAAGGGATTTTGTTTTACTGATGCAAAGTGGTGGGGAGGAGAAAACCTTTTCTGGCCGCTCATGTGTAAGGGAGGGTTTGCACAAAGGAATACAAGAGGGTTTTGAGGAAATCCTAAAACGCTATTTTCCAATACAAAGAGTTGAGTATTCCCACTACCCCTTAGGTATATCTGTCAAGTCAAATGTTAACTTTTTTGTTTTATTTAGATGAAATTAAGATCCATCATATGTTTCTAACGATGTTTTTACTTAACTTGGAATTTTTTAAAAATGTGTATTTCCAGTTTCCTCTGGCTCTACGTGCATAGCCTTTGAGTTTAACAGTCCTTTTGAAGTCTAAGTAGAATAGGCAATGTACTCTGTTCACTGATATCATTTTGAAACTGTATGACTGATTATTACATAAAGATGAGCGTTTCACTTAATAAAGCCTTCGAGTAACACAATTTGTTACACCATAATTAAAGATGGACACATCTGTTCCATTTTAATTCAAACTCCTTTGAACATAATTACATAAAGCTGCAAGAACAGAAATTCTCAGTCTTAGAAATTTACTATAAAAAAATTATTCTGTCTACAGAAACTACATGGTCAAAGGATAATTTGTAAAATGAAGTCAAATAGATGTTTCTGTATCAAAGCACAAAATAAAGCTAAGACCCCAGATAAAAGTACTGTCCCCATATGAAAGCCATAATTAGTTAAGAAAACCCAGGTGAAGGACAATCTTTACAAAAAGTACCAGCTCCCCATCCCTGTGGAAAGGTACTATCTTAATACATTCTCTTAGCCCATAAATAAATAAAAAAGAAGAAACAAATACTAACGGTGGTTAAAGGGAAAACAAATACAGGAGATATTTAACATTTGTGTGTTACCTTTAAACCTCCTACTGAATTCTATATTTTCAGTTATATTAATTTTATAGATCTTGCTTAATGCACAGTATATACTCTTGATAAGGGCCTAGTCACCACATCCAAAATAGATTTTAGATTAATAATAACCAGATGCATAAATAAAGAAAGGAGAGGTAAAGGCAACCCTATGATTTCAGAATGAATTCTGAGAATTTAATAACATGAGTTAAATGGCAAGCCATGCACACAAATATCCCTGAAATGTAGGCTGTTAGTCTGTTTTATTTATGTTTCCATATCCTGAAGATGGCTTAATGAGGAGATGCAATCAGGATTAGCTAAGCAGCGAGAACTTGCAGGGAACAGGGTGGCAGTAAGATTTATATAAATATTTGCAGAGACTGGGAAGAGCAGATGCTCCTATAATCCAGACAATGTGTGTGCACTTCATTTTAAAATAAAATAAAACAGTTGAAAGCCAAAATATAATTAATCAGAGGAAATGCTTTAATCAACATCTTCCAAATCCTTAAGCACTGCTGAAAAGATTAAAGAAACATAAAAGAAATTAAAATATGATATTCAAAAGGAAACTAGAATTAGTCTATTCCTGACTTTCTCCTTTTATTTCATATGTGGGATGGAGGATGCAATTAATATGCATTTCCAATTGCTGCCAACTAGTGAAATTTCTTAGGTGTTTAAGGTACTAAATAAATAGGTTAAGACTTATTGTGTAATTTACAATGTAGTAATGATCGCTCTCTTTTCATTATTAATTTATTTTGAGAAATGTATGTTTGACCTTATTTCCTATAGTTCTAAACAGATCTTTCTAATAGAGATAGCAAATTTAAATGAGTGTCAGTTTTATATTCTTAGGTTACCTATAAAAATTTAAAAAAAAAAAAAAACAGAAGTTGCCTATCAAAAAAAGAAATTAGTACATCAAATCTTTGTGGATCTCCAATTTGGATCATATAGACCCAAAATAAATGTGATTAACTTTTAACTCAATTTTGGGCTCAGTTCTTCTAAATTCAGAGTCTCTTTTGCTATTATTTCCGTTGTTTTCTGCCCAAGATTTGATGATCTGCTCAATATGAACCTATAATTATTACTAAAACTCAGAGAACAACAATTTAAACAGAGGAGTTTAAAACAATGTCTCAAGGAAATAAAAAGCACATGCTTTCATGGCAAGTTTAAAATATATAAACATTTAAAGCTCAAAGTATCGCCCTTCCTACAAACGAAGTTTCACTGATGACAGGAATTACTTCATATGTATCACCAGGATATTATCAACGGTTTATAGCATAAGATGAGCCCCTACAGATAATTAACCATGTACTATTCTTAATTGAAAAAGTATCTTTTAGATAGAAGTTAAGCCTGCTTACAATTTCCAGAAGAAATATTGTTTGTATCTATCAGAATTCTACCACAAAGTCTCTAGCACTTGGGATTAGAAATCATGAGAAGTTAAAAGTATAATTCTGCAAAACATTGTCAAAATAATGATTATTGAAATGCCAGGGATCAGCATTTCTTATTATGTGACCTCCTATAAATAAATCTTAATAACAGGAAAAACCATTTAAACCATCATGAGAAATCCATTGTGAAATCTGGACTAGAAAAGTGAAAGCAGCTACGGGACCTTTTCCTCTGTGTTCTATCACACTCATATACGGTAACTCTGAACAGTACATTGCACTCATCGGCTTCTTATATATTTGCAAAAACACCAAAATATCAAACAGCTGCTATGCAACTGAAAAGAAGACATAAAGCTTCCTGTTTCGGTCTGCAAATGACTTTGGCATTTGTTGAGTAATTTATGTGCAATAGCCCTTTGATTCCCAGATCACTGACCCTCTGAATGTCATTGCAATGTGAGTTTACTATTAATAATAGTCTATATTTTATTATCAGAATATAATTCTGAAAAGTTTCTCATTGAACTTATATGCCAATGTCATATTTTATCAAATGGGATTGTTTTGCTCAAATTAGTGACTTTTACATAATGAATTCAACCAACAGTTTGTAATCAAACCCAATGATAGTGCTTATTAAGTGTATGGCCATTTATATCATCAGGCTCACCGGTCTCCTTTTCATCATTTCTTATCAGCACATGGCATGAGGAACAGAGAGTTTACTTATTGTGGTTGTTGAATATCATTAAACCATTTACCAAGTTTATCACTTGCCATAAGGAAATCAGAAATTAAGTTCTGTTAGGGATTCCAAGACTGGGAAACCATATCTGGCGATCTGACCCTCATCTTTGCTGTTATGTTGTTTTGTAATCAATCTTCTGCATGGGACATGTCTAAGAGATGAGGGGACTGGTTTAAGGATATGCCATTGCACAGCACTTGTACTCTGGGCATTGTCAGCAGCAAGCTAAGGCATAAATGTAACTATATATGAAAATTGCCCATAAATCAGGAACTGTGCTGCTCTATAAGGCATCCCATAGCCACAGCTGGCTATTTAAATGTAAATTAAAATTAAATTAACAGTAAATAAAATTTTAAATTCCGTTTTTCAATCATATAATCCAAATTTTAAGTGCTCATAGCTCCATGTGGCTAGTGGCTACCCATTTAAAAAAGTCTTTGTAAATGACTGTGCTATCCTCATTAGTTCCTGGAACTAAGGACAATAAATACCAAAACAACCAACTTGCAGAAGTATCAACTTATTTCCAAGAACAAATGAATGTAGCAAGGTCATTTATATATATAGTTTTGGTTTTGGTTTCTTGTTTTTTGTTTGTTCATTTGTTTTTAACATAGCTCTCACCTTTGTTTTTGAATGATGAGACAAGACCTATGCAAATGGTTCTGCTTCCTTTTTAATAAAAAAGTTCTGAGTATATACATGTGCTCCTTAATACTAAAGCATGGCTTAGTGATCACGTACAACCCTCAGATTAACTTACACAATACTGTAGCAAACAGCAGTTTCAAAGATTGTTTACTATGACATGTTAATTGCTGATAAAAATAAAAGAAAAAAGACACACACATGAACACACACCACCAACATCTTTTCAAAAAGAAGCTATCAAGCAAAACTAAGCCCCCAAAGAATATATTTATACTAGCATATAGGCAAGCAATCTGAGAATGATCTAAATTTAATGACTTAGATTTAATAATAGCTAGTTAATGACATGTGATTTTTGTATAATCCTCCAAGAAAGAAAATACGATGAGTAAAAATATGTCAATATTAATATGTAATTATAGAGTTTCACAATTATTTTCAAGCCTACCAAAATGTATACATTCAAATAAATGGTACTTAAAAAGTTACTTTTCAGAAAAATTAATTTATACTCTATGAAATAGTCTTATGAATAACATTAGAGGTGTCAGATCTTAATATGCTGGGAAACGTTTTCTTTATTGAAAATAATTCCAGGTCATCTGAAGCCGAATATGGGTCATAATTTCTGATTTTAATCAAAGTGCAACTAGAAGTAATGTAACATTTCTTCTGTGGAAATAATAATAATGATAGCATTTATTAAGTGTCCATAAAATAACCAAAGGTGTTGAATTTGGGACATAATTATACTAGTGCTTATACTTATTTTCCTATCTTGCAGATGAAGAAACAGCTGTTCACAGAAGTTTCATAACTTGTTTAATATCACAGGGCAAGCACATTGGAGAACAAAGATTCAAATTCAGAAATATGGAATTCTAAGGTTATTTCTCAATGAAAAATTCCAAAAAGTGTTTTCTTACGTATATATTTCTTTATTTCCACAACTTCTGTTATAACAATTTATGTTATATCCTGATTCAGGTCAACATATAATGTACATTTTATGATGTGATTTTTTTTAAGAAAAATAAGCTATGAACCCATTTATTCCTCCAAAACCATCTTGATTATTTTTAATGTAGAAGATTAATAAATCCTTCAAATTAAAGTCTTCAAATAATTGTATATTATAATTAAATATTAAATCATATGTTAGAGTTTTATAAATTTAACAAGAATGCTATAACTGTAATTCAAAAGTATATATGTGTCCCTATGAATTTGCAATGTGGAAAAACAGGGACAATCATTTGGCTGTACAAGTTTTAATATGTTTACACAAGACTAATAAAATTTGATACAAAATATTAAATTTGCTGATCCAGCATACAGTGATTCCAATATATGAAGTTGGTATATAGCTTTAAAATATAACTTAAAATGATTATTTCAAAAATTGTTCCATAACACAGGCTCATAGAAATACCATGTACCATTGAACACTGTCATTTAAGTACATAAACCTCAGATAAAGCTGTTCTGGTGGCATGCTAGACAAAGTGTAATTACTACAGACAGTCTGCATCAATTAAGAAGGTTCAAGCACTTATTTAAATACTTACGACTATCTATTAGCTTTCAAAGCTCAAAGAAGTCACCAAAATATAATTATAGCCAGGCTGGTGATTGGCACTTAAGTTTATAACAGAGTAAGAAAGTCCCACAGGTCACATTTGAACAAATAACTCCTGGTCACATTGCCAGTGGTATCTTAGAGCAGATTAAGGGGGAAAATATCTTGGTACTTAAGGATGTGCAGTTTTTGAAAAATTAGAAGATTTGAAATAGCAAATATTAGTTGAATTCAATGCCGATGAATCATCATAAAATATACCATTTGTGAACTATGCAGTTAGTTTCTAACAATGTATACATAAACTACACACACCATTTGTAAAAACAGTGGATGCTGTATGTAAATCTTAAATTCAATCTCAGAAGCAGTGTTAACAAGAACATTCCCTCTTATTAAAGGTTTCCTTTCTATAGATTCTTCTTACTTAACCCATTTAATCATGCTCCTAAATATTAGCTCATGGCAGGCAATTAAGACTCTGGAAGTACTCAGAATATATATGTATTCCTTTTGAGACAAGAAAAGAAAATTACTTAGCTGTAATTCTTAGTCTCAGTGAGTCGTAATTGCAATGACTTTAAACCTTTTGATCTCAAGTGTTTCCCCCGTGCATTTGAAATAAAACATTTTATTCCATCCAGTAAGTTAAAATCATTCAATACCTTTACAGGTATTCTACCTCCTATTCTTAAAGTCCAAAGTGTATCTAAAAATATAAGCTTTACATTTCAAGATAGGTAGAAAATAGTGAATGGAGACAATTACAGTGATGACCCAGAAAATCATAATGAAAAGTAAAAAAAAAAAATTTATTACTTGAATACGTCTAAATAAAGTGCCTCTCCACCTAAGGGAAACAACCATAAATTCTCATCTTGATAACTGGGAACTGTTCTAGTTAATATTCCTCTTACCTAAGAATTACATGGTCTATCAATGTTCAAGTATTTACAAAAAGTACTGAATGTATGAGGGCTGTCCAGCTACGTAATATGAAAAATAGAGGCATTTATGGCTGAATATTTTCTGAAGAGCCCTCATATGCTGAAAATAATTAACTATGAATGCTTCAGAATTTTCTTCAGGATTTTTTCCCTGACTGCCATCATTAAACACACACATCATTATCACTGCACAATCTTGTGGGTACAGAATACATAGGAAGTAGGGTTTTTCTGTACATACTAGATAAAAAATCTGCTTTCAGTTTATTAATGGGCATAATCATAAAATCAAAGATCTGAAAAAATCTTATTAATAGACATTTTTTAGATGTAAGGTTTGCAGGTCAACAAGATTTCAGTATACACAAAAATAATAGCATACGTGTGTGTACACACACACTCACAAATCTCAAACAGCACAGAAAGTCTTTATAATATATATGTGTGTGTGTGTATAGAAGTATATATAGATATATAGATATAGATAGATAGATAGATAGATAGAGAGGCTGTCCAAAAAGTATTCAGCCATGTAACATGAAAAATAGAGGCATTTATGGCATATGTATGTCTGTATGTGTGTGTATAGCCACGTAGCCAAGAACTCACCAACATACTCTAGCTGCTGAAACCTCCTTCTCATCACTGTAGTGACCCCTGACTCTTCCTTTAATTTTCACTGAGGAAATAAATGTCCAGGGTCTCCATTACTTCATTTCTTAAATCCTTGATGCCATGAGAACCTCAACGTCTTCCCCTCATTGCTGGAAGATGAGGGTGGGGAGGTGAGTAGGGGGCTGTGCTTCCACTCCTACCTTCAAGCCCACGTCATAATGAGAGATGTGTTCCAGAATGTTCGGTTGGAAATCAGAATGTTGTTCCATACAAATAATGTCTGAATAGCTGAAACTTCTCAGGTAATTAGTATGACAATCCAGCTACTTTATAAGATTTTTGGGAACTAGCCAGATTAAACATATAACTCATATAGTATCAATATTATTAGAAAAATGCATTTGGAGTTTTAAAATAACTTTAAAAGTAATTTTTGAAATCAATACAGTTATAATTTAAGGAATGCCCATAAATTAAAAACACGAAGAAATCAAAGTTACTGTTCTATAAAATCATATAGAATTTTACATACTTTTTAGTGATATACTTTTTAAATATATTACATTGACAAATAACCAAATCATACGGTAAAGTCTGGGGAGAAGAGACAGGAGAATTCAAGTAATATATTTGTGTACATGATTTTTTATTCGAATTCAGCTGCTTGTTTTGTTTTGTTTCTTCTTCTATAGACCTATAACACTGAACAATCTCTCCCTTTTTATTCAAATTATCACTTTGGTTCTGCTTTTCACTGGATTATGCTAATTAGCACGTTAGCCAAGCAAAAACCTTCTCTTGACCCCACTCTCCAGGTTAATGACTACTCCATTTCTTTCCTCTCCACACAGAAAAACTTTTTGAAATGGTTGCCTTTATTTATAATTTTCTATTCCTTTTCTCTCATTCTTAAACCCTCTCCAATCAAGCCTTCAATTACCATTCTACCCGAACTTTCTATCAAGTTTATTACTGACGTCCATGTTTAATCCAATGTCCAGTTCTCTGCCTCTGACATAATGGCAGAATCTGATGCAGTTGAGCTTTCCCTCCTCCTTGGTACATTTTCCAACTTACTTCCTATTCAGTTTGCCTTCCATCTCATCATTTCACCTAATTTCTTAGTTTCTCTTCTCCGTCTACTTTCTTAATGATCTTATACAATTCCAGAACTTTATCCAAACACTTTAGAGCCAGTATTCCATCATTCTGTGGTGTCTATGGTTTCCGATGAGATGTTTGTAATTTTATGAAATCACTATTCCACTTCACACAATGATTCATTTTTCTCTTGATACTTTCAAGATATTCTTTTTACCTTTGATTTTTAGAACCTCAATGGTGATCTGATAAGACATAGTTTGATTTATATTTGCCTTGATTTAGGTTTGCTGGGCTTCCTGAATCTGTACAATCTTTCATCAAATTGAATAAAATTAAAAAATTTTTTCTTCAAATACTTTCTCTAATTCATTCTTATTTCTCTCTTTTGAGCTCTAATTGCAGGTATGTTAGAACTTTTGAATTACCCACAGATTCTTAAATCTCTGTTCAAATTTCTAAATCTTAACGTTTTTTCCTTTTGCTTTTTCATATTGAATAATTTCTACTCATTTTTCTTCAAGTCTATTTTTCCTTTGTTGTTTTTATTCTACTGTTTAAGCCCATTCAGGGAATACAATGTTTTTTAGTTCTTGAATTTTCACTGAATATTTTTTATTATTTTTTCTGCTGAGATTTTCTATATTCTCATCCATTGTAAGCATCCTGACTTTACCTTACTGAGCACAGTTAACAGCTACTTTAAAATTCTTGTCTGCTAATTCCATCTGCATTATCTCAGTTAGTTTCCTTCGATAGCTATTTCTCTTTAAAATGACTATATTTTCCTGATTGTTCATATGTACAATAATTGTAGATTATATTCAGAACACTGTAAATGTTATGTTGGGGAGACTCTATATTCTAATTTATTCCTCCAAAGAATAAAATACTTGTTTCATCAAATAGTTAATTTAATTGGACTCAAAATGCAACCTGTCTCACCAGAGGTAGCTCAAATGTCAGTTCACGTACTTTGTCCTCACAAGAAATATTTCCAGTCATGTATGTTTCAAGTGTTGGATAGAGATTTAATAGTGTTTATGCACAGAGCGTAAGGCTCTCCCTCTCTGGCTCTCTCCTTGCACATTCCCTTTTACTCTCTGAAGTTACCCCAAATTCTGTCTTTTGATTCTTCAGGCCAGAAAATCTTAAGCTTTTATATTGGAATTTAAAACATTCTTTGCAGAAACCACTGAAAATGGAACTCAAGGTTGTAAAAATGAAAAACCCAATGTCAATTACTTCTTACAAGTTTCTATTGTTCTCCATAATCTACCTGGTTCATTAACTCCTTGGAGCCAATAAGTAGATTTTTTTGGTATTTTGTTTAGAATTTATTGTTGTTATTTGCAAGAAGGAGGTCTGTTAGAAGATTATTCAAACATTAATGACGAATCAGTCCTCAATTCAGCCTCATAACTTTAAATATTATCTTTATGCTGAAAACTCTTGAGTGTCTCCAATCAAGATCCTTCCAAGTATCTAATTGCATGCTCAGCATTTCAGTCAGCTGCCAGGTAGACATCTCAGGCTTAATACATCCAAGACAAACCTTTCCTCCAACACCAAATTAGTTTATCAGGTAGCCTCCCCCACCTCATTGGCTTGCACCTGCATCTTTCCGGCAACTAAGGGCAGAAAACTGTGTAATTCTCTTTGATTCCTCCCTTTCTCTCATGTAATTCATCCAGTCCAGGAGAAACTTTTGTCGGCTCCACCTTTAAAATATATTCAGAAACAAATAACTTGTGCTCACCTTCATAATGGCCACTATCACTCCTTGTCTGGATTAGAGCAATAACCTACTAATTGCTCTCATTGTATCTACCCTTGCCCCCTCTGTCTTCAGTGCTTCAGGTCTGTTCTCAGCATGTAACAGAATCCTGTTTTATTCCAAGTAAAAGACAAATTCTATAAATATTAGCTGAAAACCCCAACAATCCATCCTCCACTACCTCTCTCACCTCTTTTCCTACTACTCCCTTAAACTGTCGCTTTTTCTAGGGCTTTTGCTCTAGCTTTTGCTTCTCCTTAGAACATTTTTTTTTCCCAAAAATACCAGGTTAGCTAACCTCCTCACCTCTATCAAGTATCTGCTCAAATCTTACCTTCAAAATGAGACTTCGACCGTCATATCTGACCCCACCCGACGCTCCCAGTCACTCTCGTCAGTGTAACCCTGCCGGCAGGAAGCTCCATGAGGTCATTGATCTCTGCCCTCAGCACATGTCGGGGTCCTAGAACAGTGCCTGGACCATAGTAATTTCTCAATAAATATGAATAAATTAAATGTTAAGCCTCATCTTTCCTAATGAAGAAAAGAGAATCTTAGTCATTCCCTGTTATCTTTGGTCATTTCAGATTTAAGTGTAGTTCATTGAAAATTTCTCTTCCTTTTATTTCTTCTCAACCTGGTACCTAATTTTCAGGGGCTTATACTGCAGAAAGACAGGCCAGGAGGAGAAATCTGTCCTGTAGCTGCCCTCTGTGCTACACTGTGATCTGCTGAAAGGGCCTCCCCCTCATCTGTCCCCTTCCTCCATTCATCCCCGCCCCGGCCCCCATCCCC